>JAECUM010029919.1:0-17930 GCA_016617855.1 Megalonaias nervosa
AAAGCTTCTTTGAGATTTTGTTTGTCAATGATGACATTTTGGAGAAATTCTTTACCTTGCGTCAACGCGGCATCTTTCAAGGCGTACAATCTCCGTGTCACCATCGGTTTTAAAACGGGGGCAACCGAACGAATGGCCGATTTCAGATTATCTCCTGTCGAGCGACTCCTTGGTACACAGGATACATGACTGACAAGGGGTTAGAGTAATCGTTTTCGAAAATGGAGTTTCACTGTGACTTTACCTTTGGTGAATGAAATATTTTCTCCCAGATCTCCTTTAATAGTAATGTTGACAGTGTCAAATACGACTTACTGACGGATAAATAGTGAGGATGTACAAATTCGCGGTGAACGTGATAGGTGTTTCCACCTTCCTTGTCAGCGTTCGCGACAGAATCCACTTTGAAAGGAATGACACGCAGTAACGGTACGGAGGTGTGTCCCACCACGTTGTACTTCCACAACATCGGAGTACACAAAGATCAAATTCAGTCCTTGGTTCATTTCTACAGGGAATCGAAAATTGTTCGCAAAATCCAAGTTGGCGGTAACGGCTGGTATTTCGTTTTTAATCTTGATCAACTTGGGACCTCCACCCAAAATGTCATACAATTCAGGACAAAATGTAATGGCCAATACTTTGTCCTCTGAAAATTTGATGAGTAGGCGACGAGCTATTTTATAGTACTCGAGAGTGACACTTTTTTCTGGTTTTCTCCAAGGCTTTGACAAAGACGGTATTGAATTTGGTAGCAATTGCGTTCAACGTATGTTGACCGCTAAAATAATAGCCTGCAGCAATGGTCAACAGATAGGTGAACCGTTTGGTTTTGGGGTCTTGTGTTTTCATAGAGTCACTTGCAGTGGTGCGTTCATCCAAGTTTTCTTGCACTTGCTCGTCAAGAAGTTCCACTTTAAAAGTTTATGATTTGGAAAGAAATTTAGGATTTGTGTAGGGTGAATCATTTGCACCAAAGCCACTTCGCAATGGGCTTCGTGATCCAATTGGATGGCCTGAGATAATTTGGCCGTGAAACAGCACAAGGTGTTTTTGGGAAACACCTCCATGGAACTGTCACTGGGTAACGTTAAGTAAAATTGATTATTCATAATTCCAGAGATCTACTGTCCGAGGGGTCGCTGGAGGTCAGAGGAGTGTCTAAAAGAGGATTGTTGTGATGGTTATTGTGACTGTTGGAAGGGGGACTTACGCAAGGTTCCCGTTGTTGTTCCCGTTAGAGGAATATTTCAGAGACAGATTGGGGAGAATGTAACCGATGAAACTACTCAGTAAAATGGTCCACAATTGTTTGTCTCCTTGTTGAAAACTCAAATTGGCAATGGCAGCACCTAAGACACAATACACCACAAAGATTTGGCAGAAAAGGACTATTTGCGTTTTAGGCACATGTTCTCCACACCATACTCACAAGGGTTACTTTTGTAGATCTTGCAGAGAAGAACTGGGGGAAGGAGTGGTCACTGCAGTAGCTGAGACTGTGTTGAAGGGCATGAGGGTCACTTCTTCTTATAGTCGATGATTTGCGGCGGATATCCTTTCCAATGTACTTTGACTTCTTTGACACGTCATTTTCCCACTTTACGGGTTCTTCGATCGAGAATGCTTTCTATCTCGTACACGTCGTCTTCTTTCTTGGTCTCACGCTGTAACTCGGACAAGTAAAACGTTCCTTTTAACATGTCCCCGTTCATGTCTTCTAATTTATAGACGTAAGGATAACGGCCACGCCCTCGTTCAGTGACACAAAACAATTCGGTGGTCCATTTGGGTAAATAACCTTTGTCGAAAGTGCGTTTGGTTTTGCCAATGCGCACCCAATCTCCTGCTGCTAACACTTCACCTTTCTTGGGGACAGTCACCGTCGGGGACGTACCAAACAGGCGCTCGAAAGACGGTCACTTCGTTGTGGGGAGTCACTTCTTTGGGGGCACGTCCGATGCTCCGATGGTAAGATTGGTTGTACGCTTGGACCAGGTGTGGCAAGACGTCGATGTACTTGAGAGTGAGTTGATACATAAAATAGTTCCACATGCGTTCTTTCAAGGTGCGTTGAAAACGTTCCACGATGCTGTCTTTGGTTTCGGGATTCTCGGTGGTGAAAAAATGAATGTCACGCTTCTTTAATTCTTTTTGGAAAGCTTGGTTCAGAAATTCGGTGCCTTTGTCGGTTTGCCATGGAAGAGGGTGACGCCCGCTTTGTTTCAACACCAGTTTGAGGGCTCGCACTAACTCACTGCTCGATTGGAAGCCAATGGCACTACCCAGGCAAATTTGGAAAAGACGTTGATGACACAAAACAAATATTTGTAGCCACGATTATAGGTGGCCAAATGAGAGACATCTGCTAAATCGGCTTGCCATTGATGACCGATACCCTCCACTCGGATGCGACTTCTGGAAAATTTTCGTCGAATGGGTTTGTGTAAGGTGTACATGCCTTGTTCTTGTAACCATCGTTGCACTTGAGGTAAAGGGACACTTTTCAGTCGAGTTTTGGTAGCACGATACAATATCTGAACTCCTCCGTAACCTGCAGGATGAGCTGGATAGTAGTAAATTCTGGCTAACACCTTCTCCATTTTTTAATAATTTCTCCACTCTTCACTGATGCTACACTGGATGGGATGTGGGGGTGGTTTGGAAACGGCTTTACGTGTCCGATGTACCACGGAAGTAATAGTCGAGGGTAGTGGTGCTGGTGGTGGTGACAGTAATGGGATGGCTTTGGTCTTCTTTTCCTTTTTCATATCTGGTTTCTCTTCTTTCTTTTTGACTTCTGTCGAAGGAGGAGTGGACATCATCTTTATAACCCAAGTTTTAAGTTCTGCTCGCTGAGGTGTAGGGGAAGGGGTCAACAAGGACGCTGCAATCTTATTAGGGACGGGATCTGCCGACGGTGTTTGAAAGACTTCTCGTGCCACTTCTTCCTCAGACATCCGTGGGGCTGCATCTGTCTTGACCACTGGGGGTGGGGTGATGGTGGTGGACTTTTCCTCAAAGACTTAAGATCTTTCAGAGTGGGTAGAGCTGTTTCGTTTAAAGCTTTCTGGTGAAAGAGTTGCAGTCGTTGCACAATTGACCGCACGGTTGCGATTTTTCTGTTTCTGACAAATCGCTGAGATCCATCAATGATTGTAATTCGTGTTGTAACTGGGACATCTCGGTCAAATGAGGATTGGGAGGTAAATGCGGGGTCCGTTGTTCTTGACAACGATGGTATTCCATCCATCGTATGTAAGGTACTAAAGCTAGTTTTCGTCCTTCCATCAGATTTCAATGCTCACGTCTGAGATCTTTTGACTCCAGAGGCCTCCTTTTATCTTCTTGGACCTTTTAATCTTCATCCCAGGATTCTTCCGATCGTTCCCAATACTCCTTTTAGCAAGTGTCCTCCTATTGTTCCCAGGAAGGGTCCTAACAGGGGTAAAATTCCTCGCGTTGTACCAACATCTTTTTCTTTTGACGAATGGGGATTTTCTTTTTCTTTTTCTGAGGCTGTGACCTGGTCTTGACACCGTTGGTCTTTTTCATTCTCTTCTGGGTACGTTGGGGAGTGGCTTTCTTCTTGGGAACGATTTTGGGAGCATTGGGATGCCATTTTAAGAGGGAACGAATGATGACACCTCCTAGAGAACCGCTTCCCTCTTGTTTCAAAACGATTTGCTTTTTGGTTTGAGTGTCGATGCGAAGATCGGCCAGATGCGTCAAGGCTACTTTTTTTCTCTCAAAAAACGTTTAGTTTGATGTGGAATGTGAATGATACCTTGCAGTAATTGACGTGCTGTCACCGTAAAGACTTCTTTGAGACTGGCTTCTAAGACACGAGCACGTATTTGTGGATTTTTTTCGCTACTAATACCGTAGAAGGCACAAATCAATTTGACGGGAAGATGAGACTGAAGGGACGTCATGTTGACGCTGTGTGAGACAGACCCAAAGTGACCGAGGTTTTTATAGACTTTTTTCGTTGTTGTTGTTGTTGTTGTTAAGTCGACGACGGGGACGTGTTTACGACAGGCACCAGTGGTGAAACAGACGGGTGCGAAATCGGAAATAATCGGGAGTGGTGGGTTTTAAATCCACGAGTAAATAGGCTTGTGGAGTTTGAGTGGCATCGGCGTACGCATGAGTCAGTCAAGGCGTTTTTAACTGTTTGGCTAAGACTTGCACTTGCGATTTATCTCTAGGGCTTTTCAACAAGACCACGTAATGAGCATTGAGACTGCTGGTGAAACAAATTTTGGGTAATGTAAATGACACTGGCATTACGATGATGCCCTTTGCGCGTAGACCACAGTTTAATTTCTTCTTCGTCTTCTCCTAACATGTCGTCGAAGATGACCAGATGGGTTTGATTAGGGCCAGACACGATCCCGTCGTCTTCGCCAGGAATGCCTTCCACAAGGACGATGGAATCGCCTTGACTTTCTCGCAAAAAGCTGTACGCCGATTGCCACTCTTTGTAACACCACACGATTCGTTGAGGTGGATGATCGATCAAATTATGTTTATGTTCGATCAAACGTTTGACAAATTCGGTTTTGGCTGATCCGCTAGGTCCAGCAATGAGCATGTTAAAGGGATGACGAAGATTCAAGGTCTCCAAACTAGCACAATCTAAGTGTTCGTCGATGACTTGGAATGTGGAGGAAGAGGGAGCAGAGACAGTAGAGGTAGCCATAGTACTGTAAGAAATGTCACTTTTGACACGAAGACAGACAAGACAAGAGTTTTTATACTTTTTTCAGGACATGTTTATTGCCATCTTTAATTGTGAACAACACGAAAGACAAAAATACATAAAAGCCAAATGGTTAAGTACATGAATAAAAGACACATAAAAAAACGATCATAGTGGAATATAAAGAAGTCTCTGTACAACATTTGTGGTGATCAAGATGTGGTATCGTAGGGAGAGTGTGTAATGTTCTTAGAGTCTCTATACTTGGCAAAGTCACACAGGGGTCCTCCCGGAATGTCCTTTCGGGGATGACAATGACGGTCCTGTCCTGTCCTGAAGGGAGTGGTTCTTCTTCTGGTACTGTCACTAACACAGGTTTAAAAGTTACTTCTTTCACTGAACGTTTTAATTTTTTAGGATGACAAATCTTGGGCATAGTGTGCCACTTCTTTTGGCCAAACCTCGAAACCCCAACTTATCCAGTCACGTACCTCTTTCTAGTGAGGGTGTAAGTCACAAGCTACACACACATCATCGTACAAATCTTCAGTACCTAAAAGTTGACGAATCCTTCTTTCCTGAAGAGGTGGAGAAGTATCGAGATGAAAGCACAAAGCTTTTAACAGAATGGGTCTCTCGTGTACATTTAAAGGGACCACTTTCATATTTTGGTTGGTATGTACTGTTCGTAAAGAGTCCACAAGGATTCGACCGGTAAACGAAATCCCAGAAAGCAAGTCATTAAGACACACACCACACGTCGACCCCAATTCAATGGACACAGTTCTCGTAAAATGCAATGGTAATCCTCCACCGTTTGAATATTGTCATTGATTTCCTTCCACGGAATCTGTTGTATCACGAATGAGAAAGGTCGTGGCATGGTAGTCCGTTTTTATACCTCTTTTTGTCGGAGGCAGTAAGTGTACTTTCTGCACAGAGATGATCGTACTCCAGTGGCTAGTCTAAATTGTGTAGTCACTAACTTGAACATCACACACCGTTCGAAAGTGTCCGATTGAACTAAGTTTACATTGTGTAAAAGATTTTGGTAACCCTCTAACTCTTCTAACTCAGTAACAAACCAATCCTTCTCGCCCACGAGTAGTTGATCAATGTCTGACACTGGAATACTTCCATCAGAATGAATCCTCTTATAGCACTTAGGTGCCAGTGGTTTAAATATTAGTGACGTAACGGATGCAGTTGTTCTTTGCGTTTCACTTGTATTTTGACCAACTCTCGGTAAATGCGTTCTCGCAACTCCATAGGCAAACCACGAATGTTCTCTTGTAAAGTATCCATGACCATGACAGTCAAACACTTCTCCTAGAGTAAAAGTGACGAATGTAGTGAGTAATTTCTAGCCACTGCCATTCCAGGAAACGGTCAAGAATGTCATTAAAATCTTCTAATGTAAATTGTCTAAAGCGGAATATTCGGAAGAACACACACTTGATCTAGAGAAATCTGACCTGTTTGTTGACTTTTGTCAATTTCCTCTTGTGAATTTCTCGACATAAAAGCTCGTCAGTCACCAATTGAGATTTTGCTCTGGCAAGTCCCTGTCAAATTTCCTTGTAGATCTTCTCTTGCAATTCGTTTGGTAATCTTTGAATATTTTTTTAAATGGGTTTTAAATACTTGTCTAGGTGTTGTCCAACGTTTGACTCCTAGCCAAACTGGTTTCTTAAACGACATGGTATGCCACTTCAATGACTAGGTCCCACTAAAGGTAGGTAGTGAGAATCCGGAGACCATCGAGCATGTTCCAGGTAAGCGGAATCTTTCTACTCCCACTCGTGAAGTGACACACCGCAACTGAAGCACTTGACTTTACCCCCTTCGCCCAAGTAGATAAATCCGGCTCTAGCTAATTCTTCGGGGGTAGGTCCTCCCAGATATGTTGGCCATTTTCCTCGGAAGGTTTGGAATCGACTATCAAAGTCGCAGTATTCAGGCAATCGCACAGGGAACGAATATTCGTCTTTCACAGGTTAATTTCGATGAGGGTACGGTGAAATCCGCAAGAGTTTGCTCGGTTTTGGATGACATCCGTAGGGTGGTAGCTGCATGGTTTCCTAATGATGACATCCACCATGAAAACCAGTAATGTGAAAAGGTGGACAATGACGACTGGCATCGATTTCGCATCCGTCAGGTTTGACACGCACAGCATCACTTTCCATGATAGTTGTAGTGGTAGTCATAGCAAAGTTCCCATGATGTGATACTGAATCGCAAGGTACAGCATCGCACTCCACTTGAGAATCACCGAGCTTGAATTGTGCCTGTCTGAACTTCATTTGTACTTCTCTGAAAGGATTCATCTTTCTCGCTTGGTCTTGGTAGTCACAATGAACTATCGGTCTTGGACGTTGTCCCTTTTTATACTAGTCGTAAAGAAGTCTCGAGCTCGTACATCGTTCCTTTTTTATGACTAGTTTTGGAAGTTTTCCTTTTTTTCTTCTTGGACAACGGTACTACCTTCTCTAAGGTACCGTCGTACCGGAACCGTTGTGTGATGGGTGGAAAGGCCATAGAAAGGTAAGGACAGTGTGAATCCCATCGAGTATATTCCAGAATAGTTGAATCTTTATAGATACATCGATCGATACGCAACCTCAGACCACAACTGAAACACTGTACTTGTATCCCAATCCAGTCTCAGGTCCCAAGTAGACAAATTCTGTTCTAGCTATAACATTCTCAGTAGTTAATCCTTCCCTATCCGTGGGCCATTTTTGAATACACTGGCACAACTACAATAATCAGGCAAGAAAACAGGAAAATGGTATGGTTTGAACTTGGAGTTCTCCGTGGGTCACTCACTCGATTCTTGCTGTGTCGAAGTCATCCTTCTTGTTGGTGGCTATCGTCTTGGAACCATTTTTTTTATACCAGTGTGTCCGTAAGGTAAAGTGAAGTGGTTGGGAAGCCGAACTCTCTTCTGGTACACGATCTGATACACTTTTTCCAAAGGCCGACTGACAATTTGGTGTGTGGGTAAACGTACAATCTTGTGAGGTTCGTAGGTGGTCACTTTATAATTTAGATCCTTTCAAGACTGCAAGGCTTCTTTCAACACGCCAAAGTTTACCACTCGACCGGTACGATAACTGAGAGTCAATCCTTTCACTTTACACTCCGTGTGCACTTTGAATTTCTTTTGGTCTTCGGAAGTGTGACACCCGGAAGGATAGCCACTGGTTTCTTGTTTCAGTTTTAAAAAGGCATCAACGTAGTCTGCGAAAATGTCTTTCTGAGTCTCGTCGCCGTTGTGGTATTTTTCTGTCTATGGAATGTGGTAAATTTCGTACACTTCTAACAGTTGGTATCCCAAGTCCTGAGCTTTGAACAATTCCACGCTGACCCACGTTCCCGTTAAGGCACGTTCTTCCTGAGTGTGCTGACAAGGTCGGTCTTGGTTGCACATTTCGGCACAAGTATGACACAAGGGAAACATCAGTTTTCCTTGGTAATGGTGAGGTAAAACGGGATGGTACGGGATTGGCTTCGGTATTGAAAAAATGCGGAAAATAGCCTTTGGCCATTTTTGTCATTCCAAACGTTTAAGGCATTCGGCTCAAAGGCATGGTCAAGTAACTCATCGAATCGTTAAACTGCACTTGTTCATCTTGCATGGAAATGATTTTGGCTCCATTCAAAGTCACTTTAGGATGTTCGGTACTTTGTTCCGTATAGTATCTCATAATAAATTGCCCATCGTATCCCGTGAAATTGTGAGCCATCACCGAAGCATTGCGATGACAATCTCCATAATGTCAGCTGTTGTCTTGACTCCACGTCTCGTCGATGGGGTCTATGATCCATTGGGCGAAATCGGCCAGCGTGTTAGGTCTCCGAAAGATTTTTTTCACGTCCTCCAGGAATCTTGCTGCAGTGAGGGCAATGACTGAAGATAGCTTCGTGGATTCACTTCTCGCACGCTCGGTGGGCCACGCAGAAATTAGGAATATGAACGCCAGTCTCCTGCATGCATTCGAAATCGAAAAAGATGAAAGTTTCCTTTCTTCTGGTCATCTTCCTCCTCCTGTTGGGGTTGGTATTTTTGAATGAAGCATTCGTGTTCAAAGTCAACGACTTGGCGACAAATGTGACATCGTTTCTTTCCTCGACATACGTGAGCCTTGACATTATTGGAACATGTGCCTTGCCCACAAGTAGGGCACAGTCTCAGGAGTTGACAAGCACGTTTCTGCTGTGAACCTTGCGGCTTCAGATGTTTTTGGTAACAGGTAGGGCTAACAAAAGTGTGCTGACAAGCTGGGTAATGCACTCGTTCTTGTCCTTCGTCAAGTCAGGGTTTAGAGGCTAAGCATCTCTCACATTTCGATCCACAATGCTTGTGTTGCTCTCGATTGTTATAGCCATAGTCACAGTTCTCACAATAATAACCGTATCCCAGGAATGAGGCGATACTGGTAATGATATCGAAATGTTCATCGTGGTGATACACGAATGTATTTTCCGTCTTTAAAATATTTGCCTCGAAACAACAGAGGTCCACGCACTTCTTGAGGGTGTACTTTTACGGTGTAGCGTGGAGCCAAGATGTCTTGCAATTTTAGCATTTCACGAATGCCACAGGGTATGTCTTTAGATAGCCCCGCTTGCTGTAACAGGAGTTCTGCTTCTCTTCGTTGTTTGGCTCGGTTCGATTTTTGAATAGTTTGCAAGGCTCTTTTCCATTTTGCCGTGTCGTTCTTGTCGGCATACGTTCGTCCCACGACGATGGCAAGGGCTAAACACATTTTGTCTTGAGGGTTGTTAATTCGGACGAGGCTCTTTTTGGTGCTGTGAAGGTCGTCCACTAATAACACCTTTTTGCGTCCGGTCCCTTTGGGAAGACAAACGGGGGTCATGAACAGTGTCGCTTTTCCATCGGTGATGTCAAACTTGTCATTGGATTGTTGTACGGGTTGATTCTTGTCGATGACTTTGGAAGGTGTCAAGTTTGACAAACTCGATCCAAGCGGGGGACTTCAGACTGTAGCGATAAAGGGAAAGTCTCAAGCGATCATCTTCTTTGGCTTCAAATTGCCGTTTCAGTGTGGATAACAAAGAATCCCACACATCGGTGATGAACTCCTCTGCTTTCTCCAATGGTACGTCGGACTTGAAATCTTTAAACTTCACCGTGTACATGTAGGCCATGGTTCCAAATTTTCTAGAGAAGCGTTTATCCGTCTCTCGAATGTGATAGTACTTTTCAGGGTTTAGTGTGGTGGTGGACTTTGCTTTGGTGTAGACTCTCTGGGCCTGGATTCTGGCTCACTCATGTCATCTTCAAAATCGCTGGCATGGATCTGTGCCAAGACTTCAGCTACTGTGCGAGGCGATAGGTCACATTTCTGCCTCTTGCTTTCTTCTCCTTTCTTCACGAAATGATGCGATCGTTTCATCTTAAGTGCAAAATGTCAAATGACTATATCTGAAACGCCATGGGTCCCTTTATATCAATGTCAGGCTAGTGTCTTGCCTATATAAAGGGTCAATGTCTTCCCTAGAAGTATTCATTTCACTCTCAATCCTACCCGAAAGATGGAAGAGCCAACACAGATCGAACTTCTGATCCGAGCTTTGCGAGGTGTGATACGAAGGTTTTGTTCAGAGAAGCCGACGGACTACTCCCCCTCCTTTCGAGATAAAAGTCAAGATACTTCCTATATCTGTCAGAAGAAGCCCTTTCTGAATCTGAATATCCACAACCTCAAAGTAAGACAGATGTCAAAAGAAACAAAAGTCAAGATACCTGTTATCATTGTCAAGAGAGAGAACATTGGTCTTCAGACTGCCCTAAGAAACAACAGGAGCGGGAGGGAGAGGGGGTTCTGAACAGGAAGAAGATGATGTACCCTCCGCAATGGAAGAACCCAGATACGTCCAGAAAGAGAAGAAAGAGAAGAAAAGAAGACGAGAAGAAAGTGAGGAAGAAGAAGAGGAAATACCTGCTGTGAAAGTGAAGAAATTCAATAAAAGGAGAGAGTGAAAAGATACATAAGAAGTCTATGAACTTTTTAAAGTGTTTTGTTGTGAATTGTATTGTAAAATTTGTGCCAGAACAGAGCAGAAAGAAAACGTAAATGTCTTTTGGTTTTGATTTTTTAGAATTATAAGGACCTACACTCGCACACTCACGCACGTACATTATGGGGAATAAAGGGATTTTGAGTTTTAATTGATTTTGGCAAATATGGAGTAGTCTATTTTCGAGAGAAGTGGGTAGCCCTGAAAAGGACCATTGTTTTGTTTTGTTTTTTCCAAAAAAAAAAAAAAAAAAGAGAAAAACTCAGGAACGAGAAGTAATAAGCTCTTACTGCCTTATCCCTTTGCCACGGCCAAGGCCTACTTCAGGACCTGCTCCTGCCGATGATTTGGTAGAAACCACTAGGGTGGGTATCTCAGTCCTAGTAGGTGTGTGAACAGGGTTGGGTTGTTTGGCTCGTGAAGGTCTTTTTCTCTTGGGTCGTAATAAGGAAGTCTGATACAGTGTTTCAGACTCCTTAATTCTATCAGAATGTCTAAGAGTACCGTCACCGTTTGACTTTCACTGTCCTCCTTCTCTAGACCTTGTTTTTCTTCTCTGCTTCTTCTTCTTCTTCTTCCTGTCGTTTCCTTCTTGCCTCTTATTCTTCTCGCTGTTGCTGTTGAAGGAGAAAAGCTTCTTTTGCTTCTTTCTGCTGCTGTAAAAATTTCTCCAATTCTTTTTTCTGTGTCTGATTAAATTACTCGACGTACGGTAAAGAAGGAGAAGGTGGCGAAGGTGCTGGTACCGGAACAAATTCTTGTGAAGAGAGAAAATCCGCTAAATCCCAATTAAAATCGGTCTCTTCTGGATGTAGGCCCCTGTTGGCTTTGGTAGCCACTGCTATGCCATCACTCCTCGTCTCCAAGGCTGGTGCACCCCAATTCATCATCTTAGTTTCCATCATGTTCTAACAATGTCGCATTGATTCACTGCGCACAGACGCTAGCGCACGTATATAGGGAATGTGACGTCACAGGTAGCTCTCTTCGGATTGGAAGACGGACTACACTCTGTGACTGAATTTTGTAACGCGTGTTTGGATTGGTGAAAGAACTCAACCCGTATCGATCCGCTCTTCCACTATAAATAACTGCGGTTCACTTCATTCCCTTCACCTGTTCTCGTCACAAGATGTGGACTAACGTAGAATCGTCTACCCTCCTATCGTCGATGGTGTTCAACCCGGACTATCCCATGTATGTCAAATCATCATGGGCTATCAGCCAGATGACTGATACAACCCTTTGGAAACGAAGGATCTCTGTGGAGAGACAAGGCTGTCTGAAGAGAGTTTTAATGTAAAGTCTAGAGGTCATACCAAGTTTGAGGAAGAGAAGATCGGTGAGATGTCCTCTATGTTAACGGAATGGTGTTAACAAAAAACCAAAGGCCCTGTTCAGGGCCACTCCATTGCCTCGAAAAGATTTATTAAAAAATTTGCCATATATGTGTACCTTTGCTTTGTTTGTGTATTTGTGTTATGTTTGTGTCTTTGTTTGTCTATATCTATATCTATGTCTACCAGTCCCGCCCCGCCAAGCTTTGTTTTATTCGTATAGTTTCACCGTTGAACTAGCTGAACTTACTCGCTTGGCGGGTCTGGACATAACGTTATAGCTCTTTCCCCCCCCCCCCCCTGCTGTCACTGTTTTGCCCGATTGAGGTCAGCCACTTGCAACATTGTTGCCAATGTCCAGTACCGTGACGTCATCCCACCTGTTCCATTCATATTGTCCCTATACAGACCCAATATTTTTTTTGAAATCCCATATTAAATTCCCATTGTCCGTAGGGTACAACCCCCCTAGTTTAACATTAAAGTTCCATTGTCCGTAGGGCATCCCACTACACTACTAACAATTTTTCAGTAATATCGCTTCAATGTCTGCAGTGTGGCAGTTTACAGTGATTTCTAGCACTGGGGCATCATGCCGCAGACATGTAGCATGATGTCCCACCCAGTCACATTATCCTGACTCCAGGCCAACCAGTCCTAACACTAACCTCTTAATGAACAGCAGTAGTAAGATAAGATAGAGAGTTGGGTCATCATGAATAAGATATAATCGACAGAAAAGCAGCAAACAGTTCGTTTGTTTTTTACAGCTGATCAAAAAGTCGTCAACATGCAATGAACAGTTGGATCCTTAATTGAAGCATTTCTGCTATTTTTGATGTAGAATAGGATAACTGACGGCATGCTACCCTGAGGTACACCCATCTCCTGAGGATTGCTTTAAGAAAGGATGCTGCCTACGTTAACTCCTGAAATTTCTGTCTTTCAAAATATATTTTTACAAATAGGAACAAACGTGGTAGGCCTAGGTTGAATAGATCATTCATTATTCCGTACTTCCATGTAGTTTCGTAAGCTTTCTAAAAGTAATAAACGCCAACAGTTATATGTTCTTTCCTTATTAAAGCTTCGCTAATTAATGTTTCAAATCTGACAAGATGGTCTATTGTGCTTCTCTGGCGTCTGCATCCACATTGAACATCGGTTAGTAACTTTCAGGATTTGAGATACCATAGCAATCTATCATGTATCATCCATTCCATGTTTTATTTTTTTTTCTTCACAAATACAGCTTGTTCATGCCATGAGACGACCGTTGGAATGGTCGGTTTGGTCCTTTTCAAATTGGGGTAGTGGTGTCTTGAGGAACTTTGGACAATTCACCATGAAGTTACTATTGTAGTGTGTTTTTAAAAAAGCCCCAAACAAGGATAGTCCTTATATAAAAATACCAATTAGGAGCAACCATACATGAAAGCCTAATACGTAACATTATGTACAAGACTTTGAACTGAGATAGACATTTTTAAAATCTCTAACTGGACGGAAACAAAAAAAAAAAAAAAAAATTACACTTCTTTTGTAATATTTGTTCTCTAAGAAATTTGTGGTGACATATTTGCTAACAATGGTATCCCCTTACTCATCCTTCTCTTGTAACGTGCACTGAACATCGACGATGACTCTTACTTTTGCCCTCTTTGCTGGAATACCACTGACTGTATGCAATTGTAGAGATATCTGTTTGAGATAGTCATAATAGAGAATTACGCACGAAATTACACTTAAAGACTATATATATATATATATATATATATATAGCTTTGTCGGTTTAATAACATTGAAACAAGACCGCTCCGGTGGCCTAGTGGTTAGAGCGTCCGCCTCGGATGCGGGAGGTCGTGGGTTCGATCCCCGGTCGAGTCATACCAAAGACTTACAAAAATGGTACTAACAGCTGCCTCGCTTGACGCTCAGCATTAAGAGGTTAGTGTTGGGACTGGTCGGCCTGGTGTCAGGATAATGTGACTGGGTGGGACATCATGCTACATGTCTGCGGCATGATGCCCCAGTGCTAGACATCACTATAAACTGTTACACTGCAGACATCGTAGCGATATGACTGAAAAATTGTTAAAGCTACGTTAAAAATCATAATCACATCACATCACATTGAAACAATATATTGGCTATATCATACTGCGGAAACCCAGGCATTCACAGACACGCAGGCCGGCCGGAGAGGGAATTTAACCCGCTACACATGGATTAAGCGTACGATGTTGTACCAACTAAGCTACCGCGGCTATGGGTTATTCGTTAAGAAATTTTAAAAGTAGGTATAATAAAATAAAACTATCACGGAGGGACCTATTACGAAATTCGTACTTAATTGGATGTTTCGAACGATTGCCTTCACGCCTTATCTCACAAAATTTTAGGTAATTCACTCGAGAGCAAGATAAAAATGATATCATTTTCTTTGCACTCGACCAGTTTTTTCATGGCAGGGAGTTTTTATCGACATTAACATGAGGGAATAAGTACCAAAAAAAAGATTCCCATAATTACCTGCCACACACTCAGAAGATTTTGAGTAAAGCTTTTCACACACACACACACACGCACACACAGAGATAATTCAGTGCAGAATTTAGGAGCATCATTGTAACACTGAACAAAATCGAAGCGCTCTGAGAGATATATCAGCCGCCTTAGACCCTTTTTCTAAAAAAAAGAATTAAATTTCATTCCCCAAATTTACTTCCAATACAGCGATTTTGTACTAGCATCAACATAAGGAACTCATTGAAAGGAGCAATGGTTGTATAGCATGAATAACGTTCAAAGGAAGAAACTAATATAAAATAGACACATTATTAAAACACGGTATATAGTAACAATTGTTGTTTCCCCACCTCCCATACCAGAAATTGTGATTTCTTAAGCTAAGTTGTCGTATGTCGGATCCCAGTATGCATCGCATATTAACACAGTGATGCTCAAATGACCATGCAGTCTCTTTGTTAACATCACATTAGAAACCATGGTTATGCAATAAATTCGCAATAAGAAATTTAGATTCTGCACCCTATCAACGGGTTTCCAATCAAAATACTAAGGGTATTTAACTTTGTTAAAAGAATCAAATGTGCCATGTACAAAGTGTACTTTCCTAACAACACACACTCGTTACTATACTGTGATTCAACAAACATTTGTTACTATACAGTGTTAAAACATATATTCGTTACTGTAATGTGTTAAAACACACATTCGTTAGAATACTGTTTTAAAAACACATTCGTTTCTATACTGTGTTAAAACATTCATTGTTATACTGTGTTAAAACACAAGTTCGTTACTATACTGTGTTTAAACACACATTTATTGCAATACTATGTTAAAAGACACGTTGGATGACTTTGACTGAACAGAAGTAAATAGTTTGTAGATAAAATAACCTGACTTCGAAGTCCAATATTAGACAGAAATTTAAAATTGTATGAAATATAATTGAAAGTTATTGAGCATAGCTTATTTTATTTTCTTGTCTGAGGAAACAAAATGAATCTTCCTCGCCGTTATGAGTAAAAAATGAGTAAAACTGAAATATCTAAAATAACACAGTGATCAAGCGGCAGGTCATGTCCAAAATCCGAGGGACAATTTACTATCTGTGTAATGGTGCATATTTTTATTGATGTTTTGTGGCAGCACATTTTGTCGTTGTCAGCGTGGCACGAAACCATTAAGATTGATATATGGGCTAGGCTCACAGGAAACTGGCAGCTTGCGATGGACAACCCCTCGTGTTTCGGGGCATGAGTGAATTTTAATTAGAGTCCGTTCGTGTAACGGTGAGACAGATAGGAGAGAACGGAAAATGAAAAAATTGAGACAGCCAGAAACAATCTTGGGCCAGTGGAAATGGTGTCATAAAATGAAATTGCCCAGGAATAGTTATTAATAAAGGAGGACAAGAGAGAATTATTCTGATGTCGATGGGAGTGTTAAAATTATTGCAGTTAGATAACGTTAATCTTGATTGGCTAAGCAACGTGGTTGTGTGTGTTCTCAGACGAAATTCAAGGTTTTAAGTAATATCCCTAGCGGAATTAGTCAGTCTAAGTTTCTGTGGGAAGCCAGGATTTAGCGGCTAGATATAACAAGTACTTCTAGTTAAATCATTAAAAGGAACCGGGGTCTAGGCGAATTTGAGAGACACAGAATTAGAGAGAGAGATTCGGCTGCATAGAAAGAGATAGTCTCGAAAAGGCACAAAGGGGAAAAAATGCTCTATGCTTGTGTTACACTGTGAAAAGGAGTGCATACTACACCCACAATTGATGACCCGGAGAGACAGAGAGAGAAAAGAAATACGGCAACTCTAACCTGTCACCAACAGCGATTTGGAAAGGACGGGAAGCAATCAGGTTATGCTGGCATGCTGGCAATTTGAGTTCAATCAGTCACTTGAACTATGATGAAATTTGATTCATAACGTATAATAAAACGGCTAATTGCATTTCACATAAAAGTTGTAGTTCTAAAAGAAAGTGCATCAGTCGAACATTATGTTCACTTTCATTTTGTTTACGCAATTGATTACATTCTTATATTCTACATACGGAGGCTTGTCGTGTTCTATTCTATATGATTAAATTCTTATATTCTACATACGGAGGCTTGTCTTGTTCTATTCTATATCTTTGCTCAGATCTCTGTTATTCCATCCATTAATTTCATATTTTAGTTTATTGTTTGCTCGATCCGAGCAATACACCGTGGTCGATCATCTCCTAGATAACGATAACCAAAGCACCAAAGAGATGGGGGATCGTATATCACTCCCACCCTCACAATCTGATGCAATGGTGAAAGAACAGAAATTTTGTACATGTGGTGCAGACTACACATTATCACACTATTTAAATGATATATCGCTATATATGATACTTTTGATGCGAAGATTTGCCATTGGTAGCTTAAACAATTTCCGCCTATGTATGTATGTATGTATGTATTAGTAGCTGATATTAAGGGCGCCGGCAGAATGTTTTCCAAGAGGGGAGGAAGGGCAAACATGTAATGGTCAGCTATTAAGTTTTATGGATGTAGGCCAAAACATGTTTAGAGTTGAAATCGGGGGGTGGGGGGTGCAAGTGTCTTCCCCCCTTTGCTAAAAAGCGGGCGCCCATGGCTGATATCAACTAATCAATTGTACTCTTGTATTCTCTGAAATTCGGCCAGTCAAAAAGGAACATAGAGCGGTCTACTCCCACATCATCATTCACGTAGTCTTTCAATAAGGAAGCAGAAGGGGGATTGCTTGTACCTCATCATTCATAGGAGCAAACAGGGTATCTAAAACTTGAAAACTGGAGATAAATAGAGATTGTAATGATGCAGGTCATTCAATCGACGCTGCTGTGATGAATGATGTGCTTCCGCTGAAAGCTTCATTAAGGGACTTCGGGAAAGGAACCAGTCCCGTGGCCCATGTTGCTGCAACACAAGTAAGAACATTGTGCGTTAGCCGATAGTGGCCAGGATACCAAACATCTCATGAAAAATATCGGTGCCATATGAATCACTCGTGTACATACGATCATTAACACATTAACCCCTGGAGGTTTTTGTCGTTTTCGCCTGAAATGCGAGCAGGAAACCCATTTTGGGGGCTATTTCTGAATACATCCTAATACATCGACCTCCAAGACATTTTAGGTTAACTTAATGCCTAGTTGTGTTAGAAACGTCGTTTTTCATCGGCTATTTCGCTTGAGCATGAGCAGAAGGCAGAAGGGTAAAAGTTGGATTTTTTTTTTTTTTTTTTTTTTTTTTTTTTTTTTTTTTTTTTTTCTTTTTTTTTT
>JAECUM010029920.1:0-15129 GCA_016617855.1 Megalonaias nervosa
GATTTAATTTATTTATTTCAATTATTGATTGTAATTACAAAGTGTTCTTTGACTTTAGGACTAAATTACTATCTTGGAATTATTGTGAATTTATTCAAGGACATTTTGGTTTATATTGTTGTGTTACATCAAGACAGTCAGCACATCCACACTATTCCAGACTTATGGGACATCATAGCATTCAGTATCGAATTTTTTTTGGAATACTACTGGAATTCATTTGGAATACTTGATACCCTTTGGACTTAAGTTGCAACTTTTTGGGACTATTTGGGATGTAATTCACAGTAGTGTAAGTTCCTGTTAAACTTTCTCTTTGTATTCTAGGGAAATAAATTATTTGTTGAATTTTATGAAAAACTTGTTGGTTTTCAGTATTTTCTGATACTTAGTTTAAGACCATAGAGTCATAACACCAGTCAGTGCTGTGTTCGGGGGTGGGGGTAAAAAAGATGTACAATACTGGTATAATGTAGTGCCATGTTTCTTTGCATAAAACCTAGTACTTGTATACTTTTTTATAATTATGAATTATAAAAGAAAACGCAGCTAGATTGCACTGGTTGCAAATTGCCATATTGGTTCTTTAATTAAATTGGAAATTAAATAAAGAATGCTGAGTTTCTCTTAAACAGATTTAACATATTTTTGTCAGGGGGTGGAGGGTCAGACCCCTTGCAAAGTTGTGATCATATCAGTTTATGGCCATGAAATTAATTCTAACTCATTTGTTTTTGCATGATTTTGTAACTGGCAATATTCTGTGCCCAAATTTTAAGCATGTCAATGCTGATTAACGGTGCATGCATACAAGTTTTGTTTTTATCTATCTGTTTATAACAGCTTGAACTCACTAGACAACATTGTGGCATGCAGATATAGAATTATCTATTACAGTGTGAACTGTGTTTGTAGCCATTAATCGGAGAACTTCAGGTACCACGATGGAACAATGCACTGCAAATTTCTCAGATTTTACTTTACACACAAGATTTATTTAGGATTCATGTAGAGCTTAAAGAAAAAAACAAAACTGATAGCACAATGACTAGGCTCCCCCTAAAACAAGATTGAGCCCTCTTGTAAGCTGCCTGTCTGATCTGTTCACGAAAGTTGCTATATAATTAGCTTGAAAGAAACCTTGATCCATTTATCGAAATTATGCATTTGCACAAAAACGTCAAAGTACAGGTATAGTAGTCAAATTTATCCCCCTCTGAAAGTTTCCCCAGGGGAAAAAATTGGCAAGTTGATTTTTTCCCCAGGAAAAGAATCAGCTAGCCAATTCTTTCGCCGAGGGAAACAACTGGCTAGCAAATTCTTTCCCCCTCCAGCTGAAATTGTCCCCCCCCCCCGGAAAGAATGGCTAGGTGATTCTCCCCCCTCCAATTACACCATTAGAACAATTAAATAGCAAAATTAAATTTATAAAAACAGACCCTAACTTATTTTAAGAATTTTCTAAGAAATCTCCCCCCCCCCCCGAAAATGAATATATTTGTTTTTAAAACCAACCATTTTAAAATAAATATTTATGTTACAACCTTCCATATTAACAAAAATATATTAATGTCCTTCCTTCATTGAGGGGGTTTATATGTTTTTCTTATTTTGTTTGGATTTTATATATAATTAGAATATAAGATGAGGAAATATCACTATTTTAAGGTCTCACATGGAAGAAATATGATTGTCCCAATTTGTCAGTTTTTATTAGCATGTATAAAATAATTTTGTATTTTATTGAAATTGCCTATTAAAAAGAAAACAATAGGAAGTTTGCAAGCAGTGTTTCTCAAGTATTCTAGGTGTTCCTTACTGTATGTATATTAAAGGAAAGTGTCACAGGTGTGATGATTACAGGTGAATGTTATTGTTCTGATATTTTGGGGGTTCAAGGGATCAGGGAAGGGTGGTGTCATTTGAAAACAAATAAAGCCACTAAACTTGTGTATTGCAAAACCCACCAGAAATGTCATATGTTGTGTACATAGTAATTATCGCAGGTAATTCCAGGTGTTCCCTACAGGAGATGAGTCTATAATCCCATTTATAAGAGCATCTGGTGGCATCAATTCTTGGCATAAATAAAGTTGAATATCCTTAATATTACTTCTTGACTCACAATCATGGATGGCAAGTTATACATTGATATAGTATGGGATGTTAATGCTGGCACCTACCTAGCAAATCTGACAGCTATCAAAGCTCTCAATAACAGAAAGAGTGAATTGAGGTTAAAGGTTTTATTGCAAGCAGTGGTGTACTTTACAAAGATAACTGTCGTGTTCATAGAAGAAATGAAGTATCAGCAGTCCTAGCAAGCTTTCATTTTGGTAAGTAGTACTTTAAAAAATTAGTAATCATAATATAATATTAATGCAAAATTCTAAGATACTCAGATAACATGTACAGAGCCTGGGTCTATTGGCCATAATGCAAAGAAAAACAATTTAACATTTCTTGCTAAGCTAGTTAATATATTGATACATCCATGCTCTATCAAATTCAATTATCCATCATTATTCCAGGGAGTGGAATCTGTTTGTCTCTGCTCTCTGTCTTCCTCTTTGTTTTTCTCTATCTTAATAACTCTCTCTCTCTCTCTCTCTCTCTCTCTCTCTCTCTCTCTCTCTCTCTCTTGTGTCCTCTCTGTCTTTCTCACTCTTCCTCCCTGTCATCCTTCCTTCTGCTCTCCATAATCCTTTTCTTCTCATTCTTCATCTCTTTCTTCCTTTCTCTATCTTCCTTTCTTTCCTTCTGTCTTCTGTCTTCCTCTCTTTCATCTCTCTCTTTTCCACTCTATCTTCTTTTTGTCCTCTCTCTCTCTTCCTTAGGTCTTCCTCTTTGTTTTCTTTCTTGTCCTCTTACTCCCTTCCCCTTTCTTCCTCCCTCTTGTCCTGTCTTCCTCTCTCTACCTCTTCCTCTGTGTCTGTCTTCTTTCCGTCTCTTCCTCTACACTCTCTCTCTTCCTCTCTGTCTTTTTCTATCTCCCCCCCCACTTTTGTGTCCATATTTGTTCCTCTCTCTCTTTCTTTCCCTATCTCTTTCTTTCTGTCTTCCTCTCTCACTTTTTCTCTCTCTTACGCTCTGACTCTCTCTCTCTCTCTCTCTCTCTCTCTCTCTCTCTCTCTCTCTCTCTCTCTCTCCGTTTTCACCATCTGTCTCTAGAACTCTCATGTACACTCCTGTTCCTCTGTTCTCTCTCCCTCTCTCTCTCTCTCTTCCTGTCTTTTTCTATCTCTATTCCTTTCTCTCTTCTTTCTCTCTAGCTCTTGCTCTTACACTCCTCTCTCTTGTTTGCTCCCTCCGTTTTCATCATCGGCCTCAATAGTGCTCTCACATATACTCACCTCTTTCTCTCTCATACACAAAGCTCATTCTTTTCTTGTACTTTTGAGGTAAAACTGAATTGTTATATTCTTATTGTAAGAGGTAAATATACTGGTGTTCATCTAGGCCATGACAAAACATAGGAGAAATGCCACTAAGAGTATTACTGGATAGGGATGAAACAACATATAATAATGTATATAAGTGACAGAGATAAATGCTGTAGAGCGACTCTAGGGCCAATACAAGCAGCACCTCCTCTGAATTCTTTACCAGTGCCATCAAAAAGTGTGGAGTTTAGTTGGAATCGATAGTATCTGTCCTCTTCCAATGATAGACAATGAGAACAAATATATTGTTGCAGCCACAGATAATTTTTCCAAGTGGTCTGACGCTGAAGGTCTCCACAACAAAAGAGCTGACGAAGTAACAAAATTTCTACTTAATATCATATGTCATCTTGGTCCTATCGATCAGGGAAAATAGTTCACAAACAAGCTAATAGGTAACCTAACATGAGTTTAATATAGACCACAGAATTTCCTCTGCATACTATTATAGGGCTAAATTTAGTTATTTCAGGTGTTATTATATTTTTTATAAGTTTTCGAAGAGAAGATATATGTGTGTATAAATTTTCTATATTCTCTCCATAAATGTAATAATAGTATGTCTATGATAGAGGGGTAGCTCTTTAGTCAGTGTTAAATTTAGAGGCTGAGATTCTGGGCGAATACCATATTATCAGCAGGCACTGAAATGCAATGATTTCAAGTTACAGTGGTAGCTGAGAAATCAACACAAAGAAGTCAGTATAGCAGTTGGATTATGTGTTTCTAAAGCTAATTAAATCAATTATAGCAAGTTTGCCTTAATACTTAAACATTAAAATTAGTCACCAGTTATAGGGAAATTTGAATCTCTTTTAGTAGGTATAAAGTGCTTAAAATAGAGTTAGGTTATCTTATAGTTTGATTTGAATTAATTTGTTCATAAGGATTAAGTTTGCAAGTAATTTCCTACTTAATATAATAATTTTGGAAATTCTAATATACAGCATCAGTGGGAAAAGAGTGTGTATGGATAGTAGATATATGACTTTATTTTGGATTACATAATTTAGATTTTGTGCATTTTGACATGAAGATTAGAGTTAGATAAAAGGTCTGCCCCTAACATAATCAGACCAAAGTTTATTTCTAGAAAAGGTCTTCAGGGAATGCTCTCTCTGAAGTCCGCTAAGATTGTTTATAAGCCAGATCAAACACAGTGCAGGGGTCAGCATTAAAAACTAGAAGTATCGGAGTTCCCTTAAATGTAGAAAATAAAACCCTCTTACATGTGACTAATTTCCCATAGCACAGCTACATCAAACAGGCGCTACTACAATACCATCCGCAAATCAATGGGCAGAGGGAACATGACAATAGGATCCTGAAGGAAATGCTATCCAAGGTGAGCAATGACCTAGCAACAAAATGGGATGTCTGGTTGCCCTATATACTATTTGCATACAGGACAAATGTACAAACATCTACCAAGACCACACCTTTTGAGATTATTTATGGTAGGAAGACTTGTATCATTTCTGCACGTAGCCAAAGCAGAGATTGCATTGAGTTCTCTCACGATATGTTGGCAAACATAAACAAACACAGGGAGTTTATATGCCAGAGTGTAACAGAAAAGATTTAAAATGTACAGGGATCATTGATTCTTATGAAGAATGCCAATAAAATAAGGAGATTTGGCTGCAAACTGGCACTACGATAGGTGTTCTCTTACCTAGTAAAAGTTGTTCTTACTAAGTGCAGGGTAAGACTTTAAAATGAAAAGAATGGCAAGCTGCTGTCTAACATTTATCATTGTAGCCATTTCAAACTGTATACAAGGAGACCAGCTATGACAAAATCCACCACCACCGCAGATGAGACAAACTCCAAGAAAACACTGAAAGAACAACTGAAAAGACTCAATGAAAAACAATCAGACTTCAACTCCTCCAACAATAAGTAATTGAGTAATGGTAATCCAAATAAAGTTCTTAAAGGACAAACAAGTCAACAATTGTAAAGATTGCCAACAAGTCTTCCAAGGAGGCCCCAGGGACACAAGGAAAACAAAAACATTCATAATATCTTCAATCCTCCTACAGAAAAATAATGCACAAAAATGTTGCAGGAAAATGCAATTCACGTTTATGAAGTGACCAAAGTATAATTTACATAAGACATTATCAGCCCTAACAGAACTGAAAATTGTACAAGGTGATGGTAATTGCATGTTAGAGCTATAAGCTTTGCAATTTCACTAAGTGAAGAGAGCTACAACTTTTGCCGTATTAGTATTGTCAGGCATATGTGCTCCACAGTGGTTGCAAAAAAGCTTAGCATTTACATCAACAACAATGTAAATAAGTATTTACAGGACAGTAATATGGAGTCAAATATAGCGCGGGCAACTGATAATGAGATTATGGGTGCAGCATCACTTGTTATCCACAGACATTTATGTCTGTAGTGCTAGTGGATCAAATTCCTTGGACACTTTCATTCAGTCTGGAATTTATTTAGAAAACCTTGGAAATGACCATTTTAGTATAGTGCTAGGTTACTAAGAAGAAGCATGAACAATAATTAAAAGTTGTATTTTATTCCATGTAAGTCATATTTGAAAGGTTATTAGTCTGGAATTGTAATCTGTATTAATGTAATGCTCATTTGAAATAAACCCTATGTGAGAATTTGATAGGTGGACTATTACATGCATTATATTCCACATGTGGATCTTGAGCAGATTAGGAAAGAGTTCATTAATAAAAAGAAACCAATTAGTTGTAGTGGGGTTAAATCAGTTAGCTCATTATGTTCCCCACCCTTCCCCAATTTGTCAAGTGACCCATTATATGTATGGTATTTCACTTATAGGCCTTAAGCATATTACCAAAGAACCCATTAATAATAAGAAACTATTTGGTTGCGGGTGGGAGGAAAGAACCAGCTAGTTGATTCTGCCCCCCCCCCTTTGATGTTAAGTAACCTATTACATGTATGATATTTCACATGTGGACATTAAGCTTATTGTCAAAAGAGTCCAGCATGGGGGAAAGAATTGGCTGTTACACCGGTTAAGCTAAATTATACTCAGATATGTATGAAAAAGGGGGTGGCCTTTACCCCTACCACTCTCGCCACAACACCACAGATGCCAATTACGGGATACAACAAGTTTCATGACGTTTGTATTACTAGTTTTAGTGATTTGGTATTGCACAAAAGTTTTGTTACATAGTTGATGATGATAGTGTCACCCAAGTTTGTGCTAACCTAGATTTCCTTTGTGCGCTTACGTTGATGCTTATTGTTGGGGCATGTGCTTTACTTCATTTAACAGTTAGATACATGATGCGCATGCTTTTAAGAATTTAATTGCAAAGTCTGAATCTAATCAGAAAGAGAAATTAATGGGGTATTTTTTTTAGTAACAAGATATGCCAAATCATCTTGATCCAGATGGAATCAGCCAAAATATGCATCAAATAATGAGGGATTGTAGCAGTTATCTTCCCTTTAAACCGATAGATGGCAGCATGGAACAAAGCAGTCCAAATTTATATCCGGTATACTTCCTATCTAATAAACAAGCAATACAAAAATACAGCATCTTCATTTTGCTTTGTAAAATGTGTCAATTCTATGGATCATGGACGTTATCGGCGGTGAGAGAGGAGTTTGAAAGACGAGGAGCTAAGTTATCTGAAAAAAGGAGTTAATCGATAGGTTAAGCAAACTAGGTATCGGTGATATTGTTGTCGCAAATGGAAAATCACATTTTCTCGTTTCTGCCTAAAAATGAAATACTCGTTAAATTAACTTTGTGGTTCTTTTCCGAAATTACTTTCCAGCAGATTCATATTCCTCAAATTATAAAATTCATGGAACATTAAGATATTTGTTCTGAATAATTCAAGATGATTACTTGGTGGGGTAATTTAGTAAAAAAATTAGACCTCCTAATAAATGATTTTTTGCCGTTAATTTCGAATTATGCAACATTCTTGTTGAATTGAATATTTTTTTCGTTAAACATATATTTTATATATTATTAAAGTAATATCATATCTGCATTATATTAAACTATAATTGTTCTTTTTATTCTCATGTTTTAGGCCTATGATGATAAGATTTTCAAGTATTTTTATAAGTCATATGTTACTGTGTTAATGTTTCTCTCCTCCGGAAAATAACTTAGAACATTAATATTTTGATTATGACGTCTTTGCTTCTTATTTAAAATGGGTTTAATTCAATATTCAGCCCATACATGGCTGAGAGAGAGAGAGAGAGAGAGAGAGAGAGAGAGAGAGAGAGAGAGAGATGTTTTGGTAGGTGTGTGTGTGTGTGCGTGTGTGTGTGTGTGTGTGTGTGTGTGTAATGATATTTGTCAGATTTGATTGAAGTGAAATATTCTATTTTTATTTTATACAGACAACCTATACCCAAAACATTACTTGAGAGGGACAAAATGAGAAATATTAACATGGTCTAAAAAAAAATTTATTGGTGTGTTTTAGTTTTTCAAGGACAGTTTGCAATAAGATTTAGAACATGAAATTGAATTGTGTTGCAGTAGAATATATGATGTAATATTTTAAATGGAATTGTTTCTGATTGCCACACACATACACACACACACACACACACACACACACACACACACACACACAAATCTGTTCACCAGTGTAGTAATGATTTATTTACATGAGGCCTGGCTCTGTTAAGAGGCGTATTTATTGTAAATGTATATCAAATCTTATCTATCTCTACATGACCATGTATTTCACAGTTGTTCACCAAAATAAATGCAATGTTTTAAAAACTTTTTATTAAGGTTTAAATACCAAACTGTTCGAAAACTTGTTTTGCATTTTTGATTGTCTTATAATGAGTGAATTAAAATAATATATCTAGAATGATCAATAATAGATTGTTCTGGGGAATGATAAAGTCCAAGGATAACCAAATATCGGGACCAGGTTTTTCTGTTGCTCCACCTCTTGGAAAGATAACTGGCTACGATTTCTCATTGAAGTATATTCAATCATGTCATAATTCTTGCGTACAGGGAAAAACACTGCTGTTTTATAATGTGACCAGGAACATTATATTTTTCATTCTTCATACAAAATATTTGAAAACAGTTGAACAGATTCATTGCATATGGTAACCATTTTATTAGTCTTATGTGAATTGAGACTTTATGTGTGATTCTTAAATTTTTTAAAACTATTTTATCATATTAAATATAGTGTTGTGTGCATTTAAAATGTCTAATAGAACTTATAACTAAGCAACTGTACACTGAATGTTTGTATCATTAGCTGAAATGAAGATTATGCTTAAGGTAGAGATGGAATTTAGTATAAATATTTTGCATTGCTCCTATTCTTAACGTTTGGAAAGTTGTACTGTCTTTAAACTGCATTGTTTGAGGAAACACTATGGGCAGCTATTGTTCAGTATGACTGGCCACATTTATTTTCAAAACTAGGTTAATTGCCTGTCTTGTGATGGGATTTTGTTTTAAAACGTATATAAAATGTTAATAAATTAGGATGCGTAAAAGAAAGTTTGAAGATAAAAATACACAAAAGTAATACAAAATTTGGGATGAAAGTCGCAAACTCTTGTTTGGCAGCCGGGACACACAGAAACAACTCTTGTTGTACAGTAATCAAACTGACAAAGTTAGTCACAAAGACCTGGTCTTATACTCCTATGACTACATATATCTCTTTGCCGTTAGTTAATATTTCCTCATAATTTTGATTATACAGTCATGAAATTTGATGAGATTATTCATTTTGAGAGATTGTTTTACCCATCTACAAATAAAGGAAGGACCGTGACCTACATTTCAGGTTCAGTTAATTATATTCTTTGTTTACATTAAGCTGACTTTCTGAGATCTTGTATACTATTGCAGAGTTGGTCAAAGCAACATTTTTATTAACATTCGTGCATGTTTATATGTCAAAAAAGCCATGACACTGATCATTATATATGTTTTCATTCATCATTGGTAAAAATAGGTCACATTGACCTATTATGTTCCATTAAATAATAATATCATTGATCTCAGTTTTTTGTTCGCTTAAACTGTTGTATGCAGTTATAAAACTTCATAGAAGCATTCATTTTCAAGGAGCATGGCACTTCATTGACAATGAAATCAATTGAACATCTACTGAATATGTAAAGCTACAATGTTTAACTCCATTTCTCTTACCTTTTTGCATCACAGGCATGAAATGCACTTTGTCTATTCATTTCTATACACATGTCATATTAAATGTTTAAAAAGGTGTTTACAGTGACCTGTTTTATTTGTGTGTTGTCTTTGCTTGCTATTTGGGAAAAAAAGTACTACGGCTTTGTTAAAGTCAGAAAGGAGCTTGTGATTTATTTATATTTTCGTTGGATATAGCAGAGTAGATAATCTTTAATTTAAACAGTACTTTGAAGATTACGTGAATTTATTCAAGGATTTGCATATATGACTAATTCTCTTAGATCATGCGAAACCTTCAAGGACTTATGTGATATTCTACGTTCCCGGGATTACATTGAAGTAAAAACATTTGGATTAATAACTGCTAAATTTAGTGATGTTATCATGGTAGCAAATAAGCACTTTAGAACTTTCATTCAGAATACTTTGCAATACCTTCTGGATTAGTGAGACATTGACAGTATAATTAGGATAATTAGGTTTACATACTCGGAATTTGTACATTTTAAGTTATTTATAATTCTCTCACAGTGTTTGATTTTATATTTTATTTAAGTAAGGTTATATTTTTTGAGACTTGAATGCTTGTTTGGTTTTACCTGGTCTTGTTACTTAACTTCAATCCCTATGATGTAAAATTGGTCTTAAATGATGCCAATCTGCACAGACAGTATGATTGCTGCAATGACCATCTTAAAAACTATTGTATCACTACTCTTCCTAAATGAATGGTTTTATCATCGTAGGGTTTTCACTAGAAGACTTAACATAAAACAAATGGCCCAATCTTGCATCCATTATGGTTGCCATCGTGGCCATTTTGAAAATTGTCTTTTTCCTCCAGAATATCAGCGATAGTTACCACACCCATCAGCTAACAAACATAAACAGCCTTTGATTCCTGGAAATTAATTTTGGCCAGCAGAGTATCATTGCTTGAAGGAGCTCTTGTTTTACTTAACCTGGCTGTAAAGCCAAGTGAGCTTTTGGTATTTCCATTTGTCCATCGTGTAACTGCTATATTAATCTGACGTACTAATTTCAACCAAACTTGTCAACCTTGTAAATACGTTCAGGTTTAAAACATGTTTGTATTACGGTTTTGAGTTAGAAAAGTTTATTCTTATTATTAAATATGGTGAATTTTGAAAAAAGAAAAGGTTTTTTTTTATTTATTGAAAATAAATTGTTTTGACGTCTTCTTTCATATTTCTTTCTTTCAGTCTTAGTCATGTTTTCTTTCTCATCAACATCTCCAATCGGAAGGTTGTATTCCTTCTCATCTGTGCTTTTCCCATGTGAAGCGGTGCTTTCATTAGTCTTATCACCAGCCACTGACTCATGAAGTAAATAAAATAAGTAGATCAGTTGAGCCCAGGTGCACATGCAAAGGGTTTGATAAGGTCTTATTCAGAAGATGATGGACAAGAAGACTCCCATGACTTTACTTGTATAAACAATTTTTGATTATGACCATGATCTGCATCAGTGCATCTGTGGTAAAGAAAGTGACCCCTACTGCATTACACACATAGCTGAAGTTTTCAATCAGGCCTATATTATTGATTGTGGCTGTACTAGAAATTCTTGTGTAACTACAGAAATACGAATATTGATCACCACTATAATGAATTTATTTTCTGTGGCAGAGTTAGTATATATATATATATATATATATATATATATATATATATATATATATATATATATATATATATATATATATATAGATATATATGGCAAAAGTCACAGATTGATATGTATAGTATTTTGAAAGAGTGTATTAACATATCACATTGTGGCTACATTTTAACAGATCAGTGAATTGTGCACAACGTTTCAGAAAAAGATTAAATTGCTGTTTCGCTTAAATGTATCATAAAGATTAGTCAGAGACTTGTTAAAGACATAGCCTATACATATTGATTATTGATTCAACTTAGAAATTGTCTTGGAGTAGCAATGATGTACTGGTAAATATGACTTGGGAGAAAAAAATCCTGGAAAGTCCTTCTTTGATATTGTACAGGAAAAAACTGAAGTAGCTGACATTTAGACCACCCAAAATGAATAAATACTGCAACGATGATGATAGTGATGACATTGAAAACATCTTGTGAATATAGTAACCTATGAGTGAAGATCATCAAGAATGAATCAATTAGAGATATGTCTTTAGCATTAATATATTCAATTACGAACAACACCTTTACATGAATGAGACTTTTCGCGTCAGTGAATAATCTAAGCAAATGATGCAATGTTACAAGTTTTGTGGAAAAAGATTCACGTGCAAGGAGAAAAGCTATAGTGCCAAATATACAAGCAGTGCTTGATATTTAAGAACATCAGATGTAATTGTACAAGCAGTGGTCATTTACGTATTGATATAATACATTGTGATCATAAAAATCAGCATGCAGTGATTTGATCAGATATTGAATTAAAGAAAATTATGTTCAGAAACAAAATTATAGTTGACATTAATCTTCGGTTGATGCAGACTGGTGTCAACATGTTTTTAAAATGCACTATCCCAGGTTTTCACATTACTTTCACAGTGGTTTATTTTACAGCAAATGATCATACAATCAAATACTGTCGACTGGGAGTATTTTTAAGACCATATGTATACGCTAAGGAGCACATACGCCTGATGATACGTACACGAGCATTCAAAAAAAATAAAAAAAAAAAATAAATAATTAGGGGCCCTGGGTGACCGACTGGTCCAAAGGGCTTACCTTTACTGATCATTGCCATCTCACCTTCCCATGGGTTCGAGTCACAGGCTTGGTCAATGTGGGTATGGGAGAAAACTTGCTAGTAGATTCCCATGGATTGGCTGCTCTTATCGGGGTTTTCCCAGGTTCTTCATCTGGTCACTATCAATATCCTATAATGTGCTAAAAATTAGCGTTGAGCCCAAAACAACAATTAGAAACATAAATGATGATTTTTATGAAATCACAGATGATTATTTCTGTTAGAATACAATTTGTAAATATATAAAGTTCAGTGGCATTGGTATGTAATGACTGTAGAGGTGTTGGTCTTGGAAACTGTTGACTATTAAGCAGAACTTGCCATTATGTATACTGTAAATTACATTTGCTCGCATGACATGTTGGTATAGGTGTCTTAAATGTGGCATCCGAGTTAAATCACATGCCCAGCTTTGCCGACCTAGCGGATCTGTTCGTGAGTATTATTGTACACTCCGACAAAGATTCGCTAAGATATTTGTCAATAAAAATACTATGTTAACGCTGTTGAGGAAACACAAATGTTGATGAACTAATAGCCAGGGTTGAAGCAATTGCAGTTTATGATCCTGATAGAGTCAAGAAACTAAAACAAAATTATTGACAGAATTTGCGATTAGAGAAAGATTTTCCCTTATATGCCAGAATGCCGACTGATTCAGCTAAGGCAACTCGCACATGAGTGTGTGATACGAATACCAGACCGTATGAGAAAAACTGAATGACTTCAGTTATTAGGACCACAGCTGGTTGTGCAACAATTTACCCCCAGATTAGCCACAACTGGTTGCACAGAATCAACCAAATACATTGACAGCATTACAAGTGAAACAAGTCGCATTTAAGCATTATACAAATACCAAGTGGCACAAGAAAAACTGACATTTTCAATATAAGTTATTATAGCCAAACCGCGTCGGATTGAGAAACTGCAGCACAATTAAATATCCAAATTCTTTCAAGAGCCCCAAGAGCTGAAACTGCATGCTTGGTTGTGGATGAACAAAACCATTGTCGTATTGCAGCTGAAGCTGCATCATATGTTCATGAACAAGACCGCCATCGCTGTATTGCACATACCATTGTTACTGAGGCAGCCTCAAAAGTACAGCAATTGCAAGTACCCGAGTACACGTACATGTTTCACAAGTATCGTGGTGGCTTAAAAACAGTTAAGCAGTTATTCAGATTGAATTTGTACCAGGCAAAGACCTGGTGAAACTTTTTTCAAAGATGTGTCTAAAAATCATATTGATGTTACATCATACAGGCACATCTGGAGTTAAATCATATAATGTTGTCCATGTGCATTTGAATGAGACACTTAACCATGATAAGAAATGATTATAAATAACAACGTTATAGCATTGCAGTGATCCACTTATAAGCTTAAACCATAAAGACGCCAGAGCTGTTAATGACAAAATCTATAGAAGCTTTAAAATGATTCTTGAGACATTGGAAATATGGACCCACAAATTGTCTGAATGGACTTTTGAAAGATGCGTGCTAGTTGAAGTGCATATTTCCCCATGTTGCCATTTGAACCATTTTGCTGGTCTGTTTTGAATGGGCGATCTTGGTCAAGTTGCATCTCATGAGTGGCAACACAGACCGATGGGGAATATAAACAGTACTTGGGTAAACTAAATTTTGGTAATATAGAATATTAGGTATTATTCTTACCCGGCTAGGAGTCCCAAGGTACCAAAAAAATAGAATTACAATTGCATGACGCATCTTTGTTTGTTCTTTCATGAGCCTTTCTTGGAAATTTATGGATAACTAACACAAGACAAAGCCCTCAGTAATTATTATCCCGTCAATACCACAGTTGGATTTATTAACAATGGCATCCTGACATGGTTCAGAAGCACAAAATATTCCATCGGCAGATAGGAAATCGAAGCTATTCTTGACAGCCTTGACATTACCACAATAATTATTGGACTCGCCCAGATACAGTGATGATTCCGCGAGATCCGCTGGCCCAACTATCACGTTTTCAAAGATACTTCTGATAATGCAGATTCTTGACTATATACATATCAGCAACCTAAACTACAAAGTATTCCTTTGAACGATGTAGATTCAGAACCTTTAGTCATGAGTATGAGCAACAGTTTCATTGATGGATTTAAGCAGTATGAGGCACAACTTCATGGAGGCTCATCAATCTAATTAAAATCAGATCTCCGCTGTCCTACTTGAAGATCTGACGACAACGGCTTAGGGGTCATGTTCTGGTGACCTTTGAATTAGCTAATGGAAATGCAGCTTTAAAAAATCTGAAAGTGAATCAAATCGCTCGGTACATAGTAATGCTCTCCATCCACACTGCTCAGTGTCCAAGCATGAAGATATAAGATTTAATCTGATTGACTGATAAAATTAGCAATTATGGTAATAACCTAGGTTACCAGAACATGATCCCTATGTGGTCGCTGGCAGATCTTCATGTATAACAGTGGAGATCTGACTTTATTCAGATTGGGAGGCTCGTTATGGTTTTCATGTGAAGTCTGGAGCCATGTCAACACTGTTGTTCCTCGCATTCACCACATACACGCATCAAGTAATTGATATTATGGGACAGTTTACCAGGCAAATAAGTACCCAACCTTGTCTTCATGCCAAAACACATATTCCTTGCCTTTCAAACTATTAATAGAGACAATGACCAAACCTGTAGCAAGATGATATTTGACGAATTAGAAGTAACTGAAGCTTCTCGGTGGTT
>JAECUM010029922.1:0-34458 GCA_016617855.1 Megalonaias nervosa
GTGTGTGTGTGTGTGTGTGTGCATATATATATATATATATATGTGTGTGTGTGTGTGTGTGTGTGTGTGTGTGTGTGATGAAGCACACTTAAACCCATATGGAATAGCTAATGTATGTTGTTCTACATGTTAAAATTACTATAAAACATATTCAAATGTTTCAGGTGATAATAACTAGCAAAGGTCAAATCTCTTGACTCCACCTGATATTTGTTTTATTTTGGGTTGTTTTGGTGTTTTTGATCAATATTTCGTTCGATATTGATGTTAAAGCAGAAGCAAACATTGCAGACATAACCAATTTTTCAAGAATGCTTAAAAGTGATTTACTAGTAATCAATTCTAACTGTAATGATGATATTTAGGAACAGAATAATAACATTTTCGTGCGTTTAACGATCACTGGCTACCAATATCTGGAACAAGACATACATAATCCAATGTTGATCAAAGCATATACCTGCATATAAACAGAAAAGAAACGTTAGATGCACACAAAATATCTGTTTGTGTGTGATGGTAAGGTAACATTTGGAACATTCTATTAAATTCTATGATGCTTTGAAACAAGTATAATTGTACTTAAACGGACGGCATGACCTTCTTATAAGATCATCTTTATGGGTCTGCTTAGTTGTTTTACAAAGGTCGTAATTTTATAATCAGAAGAGAATCGTATCCAAACAAATTATGAATAAATTATTCGTGTATAACGAGATGACGACAAAAGTCTTTAACAAGGCCTTCATCGCCGCTGGTGCTACCCGAAGGTACACAGATGGCATTCCGGTTCCTCACCACCCCCAGCTAGAAATGACGCTTTTTGGAATAGCCCAGATTGCTACAGGTGTCCGAGATTGTGAGTCTTGACATGATCGCCTGGCACCTTAGAGGCTATTCGGGTATTTGACAGTGTGTCCCATAATTTCGGCAGTTTGACCATCAGTGTGTTGGTATGAACCGTGTGGCTATTAATGGTCCAGTCGCTCAAGATCTTACGGGATTTACAAAGTTTCATCCCGGTATCTTTGCTTCCCCCTGCCATTTTGTTATTTCCATTTAGTGTGAACGTCACTTTAAAAAGCCTTAGGGAAATGAGGCTGAATGCAATGAATGTGACTGGCTTCTCAAAGTCGTGTTCCAGTTTATGGTTGAGATGGACGTGCTCATGCACCTCGAGGTGACCGATGCCATTAACTTTTACACAGGAACAGACAACATTCTGACTGGCGAAGGGACAGTAAAATGGATGGCTTTATCATCGAGAAATTTTACGGCCTGAAGTGCAAACATATAACTGTACTTGCATTACTCACAGGCTAGTTACAGACTGGATTTTCTAAAGCACACCTGCCGTGAGACCAAATATCCGTTTGGTTATGACAATCGGCCACTCGGAAAATCATTAAATTACTATGACGGCTCGCATCAGCTGTAAACGCTCTCCCGGCTTCCATATGTGGATACGTGGGCATAAACCTTTACAACGTGCTATAAAAGACGTTTTTACTGTGTCTGCACTGGTTCCAAATGATTATATTTACATCCAGCAGGAGGACATAGCAAACTAGATGGATGCGACTGGCAAGCCTTTGGAAAAGTAGAGCCCATCTGGTACAAATTCACCGCTCGTTTAGGCCATGACGAGAAGCAGAGTAAAACAAATAGTCTGTTTCTGGGGTAGTGTCGTGTGGACGAATAGCTTCTGGATCCCCAAAAAACAACGCATCCTAAATTCCCAAGTTCAAGTACTGTAAAGCCCTAAATCGACATACCCCAGTTAAAGTCAAAAGGTACAAGAAAATTATGCAGCCTTACTGGTTTAACTCTGAAATAAGGGAGGCTACGAAATTTTGCATGGTTTCTGTCACAGTAGGAAATGGGGTTGAAACAATAGATACAGTAAAAATATTAATAACTAATGCAAGAAAGAATTATTTTGAAGACTGTGAATAAAATTGACTGCAGAAAATACGACCATTCATTCATAACTTTAATTCAGGTTAAAAAAATTATTAGCTCCCTACAGAATTAGAGACCGGTAGTTATAGTAGCATAGGGACATTAGACATTGCAAACAACCTAAATACCTTTGTGTTCACACCATTAGCTTCAATGCTTGGAGAACATTCTCCCGCATCAAAAGAGTTTTCACACCTTTCAGGCTTTTACAGTCAAATGTTCCAGCTCATACATGATTCGAGATCACATACATATGTGCTCAAGATACTATGATTATAGTAGATGAATATGATGACACCAAAGCAACAAAGCTATATAAAATCTTACCAAATTTACAAAGACTATCAGCTCAAAGTCAATGATCATTTAATTGCTAGCTTAATAAATACCAGTATTGATACGGCAATATTTGCAATTAATATAAAACTTGCCTCAGTGTTCGCAGTCTTTCTTGGGCAACAGCTACACCTTCTTCACAATACGTCAGTAAGAGAATTCTTAAAGGCTCTATTTTTTTATGTCTGACACAACTTGATATGCCGAGAATGATACATACCCTTCCAGTGAAGAAACTTTAAAACCTATCGCTGAGATTGTTTCACTTTGGTGTGAAAGCAACAAAATACAGCTATGCACATAAACACTAAATGTATGACAAATGAACCAAGGCAACAATTTTTAAGCACACGTGTTCCGCAGTATTCTCCAAATCGATTTGTTGAACACACCGACTGCGAATATGCCATAATCTATAATAGATCTTACTTTGTATTGAGGTTCCGGCATATTGGGGGTTGGTCGCATGCTACTAATCTTAATCAGATACATTTTAATTATAGGGTAAAAAGTTGTTTAGAGATATACATTTACACAACATGGCTCAACATTACATCAATTATCTTCGTATTAGAGTTCCCAGTAGCAATTGACCCCATCTGTCACTTTCATCATCTAAACATTACTTGCATGAATTTAAAACGACTTTGCACAAAACAATTTTTAACAGCAGTATCACTCCAGTCATTAACACAAATGCTACCTACTTTCAAGAATGCGCTTTTCACTTACTGATTATGCCATACTTCCAACAATTGAGGTACCTAACATTGATGCCATCACTCCGTTTCCATCTCCCAAACCCACGTGTGAATCTTATGTATAGTTTAATCTAATGTGATAGTGTGATTTGGATTTTTAACGTAATTTGAACAACTTTTCAGCCATATCGCTACGATATCTGCAGTGTGACAGGTTATAGTGATGTCTAGCACTGGGAAATCCTGGCACAGACATATAGCAACATGTCCCACTCAGTCACATTATCCTGACACCAGGCCGACCAGTCCAAACAGTATCATCTTAATGCTAAGCGCCTAACGAGGCGGCTGTTAGTAGCATTTTTATAAGTCTTTGGTATGACTCGGCCGTGGTTCGAACCCGTGACCTTCCGTATCCGAGGCGGACGCTCCAACGACTAGGCCACCTGAGCGATCAGTCTAATGTGTGTGTGTGTATATTTTATGGTAACATGTGTGTCGCACATTGTAGTAAATAAGAGTTCTATCATTACATATACGACGCATTTATAGTTTAAATATTCTATTATTGAGGACAACGTGTAAGATTAGTTGATTCAAAGCTAAACGTATAATCCTCAGAACGAAAGGTATTATTACTATTATTATTATTATTATTATTATTATTATTATTATTATTATTATTATTATTATAAGTTTCTCCGCTGTTTATAATGGTTTTGGTTATAAAAAGGTTCAGTTTTTATTTGGCTTGTTTTTCGTCCTTGTAAAATTATCGACTTGTTTCTAAACGTCAATAAGTGAACAGGCCATTTTTCAGCTTTGAAAAGTCAACCGAATTTTTTCAGTGTTTAAAACGAAGCCCCATAACTACTATTTTCATTTACTAGTACAGTGTAACGTTTGTTAGGATATTTACGAGTGTATTCAATATGTATTTTGCCTAAAATGCTATGTTTAAATTGTTGTGAGCTCTCTGTAAGTGATTCGTCAATGCGCGATAAATAATAGAGCATATTCAGCATTAATTTCATTGTCTAAATTAATCTGTTATAATTATGGCCAATAAAAAGTTAATGGGCTAAAATATTAGAATATTGGCAACAAACTTGTAAATAAAATGTGTAATCATGGTGCAGCAAGCAATTGTTTTCCCGTTGGTTTTCCCCTGTCTGGTCTTACATAATCTAATTTTCTCCCAGGAAGTCAATATTAGCATACCTGAGCCAAAGACTGGTGTGAGCTATTTAAAATGAATTTTTTACGTCGTAAATGCAGCTGTTTATCATTATGTTTTACCTCATATGTTCAATAATGCCAGTGCTGTCAGAAAGGCCCTCACACTGGGGGTCATTTGATTCAAGTAGTGTTATATTTAGAAAAGATAACAATGATTTGCTCGGAAAGTACGAAATCCAGATCTTTGATATCATGTATGTAAGCGCCTTTCATAATGATTAGATATACAATTGTAAATGGTGGCCCCGGGTTCATAGATGAATCCTCTCTCCTATCAACTTACGTGCTGCTTAATGCCGAGATCAGAAACAGGCAAGCAGCTCCGGCTCATTTGGGCTACATGTTTGCCATTGCTAGATATAAAGACAATTAGTGGCCTTAAATATGTAAATCATGCTTTATTAGCTGCACGACAACATATGCACATTGTACTGTTACATTTGATGTACAACCGGTGAAGCATGTGAATGGGAAATCTCACAACTTAAATTGCTTGCTATTCTTTCTCGTTACGGGAAACGATACATCCTAATGTGTACAAATTATCTTGCAAAATCGGTGGATTCTGAAGCAATTTAAAACAAGGCTGAGCAAATTTTTATATATTGCATAACACTATGCATTTTTATTTATGGAACTCGTGATAAATTAATTACAGACGAAGTAGAGACGTTTGCAATGAAGTTAACTAATTGTTTTACAGCCAAATGGGCTCAGAGCACCGGATTGCATACTTTTATCACCCTAAAATGGGGGAGGGTTGTAGAAAGATTTGACTCGTTTCATTAACGAGGCATACGATGACTAATACGTATTTATATCAGTGGGTCGATGATGTATGAGCTTAAAACATTGCGTACAAAGGTGGAAATAATGACTTTCTAAACGACGCTTGAAAAGATATTATATATTTATTGTGAACACGGGGAAAACGATGATAAAACCAATCTGGCCTGATCACTTATCCTTTTCTACTGGCAGATAGGTCAGTATCGGATACCATCGTGTGCATTTAAAACTTCTATGAACATTCTGAAACGGTACATGATGTAGACGGCACCACATTACGACAATAATAGAACTGCATTTAAAAGTAACCCACAATTTGGCATTTTTTCAAAACAATCTGCCCTGTAAATACTTGAGATTTGTATCCTAAACAGCCTTGGATGTGGCACTTCCGGTAACTACGAAGACATAACCATTATATTTATTGTGTCGCATTTTGTCACACATACACACACACACAGATATGTGTGTGTGTGTGTTCGGAAAGTAACCAAACTAAAGTAACATTGATACAGTTTGCAATAATCGATGAATTGTTTGTTACGTCTCGTCAACAAATATTTTGAAACATTTTGGAATGGACGAGCTCAGAATGTCGTCATCAAATATCATTTGAGCCGAGCGACATCCAACGGTAGTAGAATGGTTGATTATGGTCCTTCATACATGAAGCCTGCGGGATTCAAATCTTCGTCGGCAAATGTCTTTGGATTCGTAGTGCGAGGTGCTAAAGGTTGAATCGTTAGCGTTAGCAATTCATTGTGTTCACCTTTTGGGTTGTCGCACTGGAGCGGTATCGTCCTGATTTCTTTTCACCTTCGTACGTTGAAACTTTGTAGCGTCGTCCAATGTTGGTATGCACATTTCAAACTATCCGTAGTGGATAAACAAAACCAATAGTACATCGTATTTCCCTGTATAAATAACATAAAAAGTACTTCTCTATCCGGGGCCCCGAGTGGCTGAGTGGTCTAAAGCGCTCACCGTTACGGATCACTGCCGTCTCACCTGTCTGCGTGGGTTCGAGTCTCTGACTCGGCCAATGTGGGTACGTGAGAAATCTTGCCAGTAGCTTCTCGAGGATCGGTGGTTCTTTCCGGGGTTTTCCCGTGTTCTTCCTCCACCAGCAGCAGGCAGGGTGAACCCTACAAATTGGTTTCGAGCAAGTTTTTCATAAAATAAATGTTCCTACAAGGGCTGAAAAAAATAATGTCAATAACGCTAAACCGAACCTCCTAACTTTTATTATTACCGTATAGTTTGAAAAACGAATAATAAATCGTTTGGGTTAGCTCATTTGTGTTATTTTAGTTTTGATTTTTTGTTTTTTATGTTATAATGCGTTTAGTTTACTCGCGGGTCATCAATTTTTGTCATTCACCCTGCCTGCTGCTGTAATTTAAACAATTATTATAAATATTATTAATATGGTTGTCATCGGAGAACCTCACTCTGCTAGATTAGCAAGAGAACGACTAGAAGCAATTAGAAAATATTTACCTGTTCGTGATGCTGTCAAGCAACAATTACAAGAACGTCAGGAATCTCATGTTGAATTTGAAGAGGATACAAAACAATTATTTAAACCTATTACAGAGACAACTAAACCTCTTCTTCCAGTATCTGAGAAAATTGCAGAGGCAACTGGCAAAATAGCAGAAAGAACTAAAAAAACAAAAAAGATTCTACGAGAACTTCCAGCTAAAATAGCTGCTGCTCAACCAATGCAAGAAATACTTGAAGGTATTGACCAAGCTCGTGCTGAAATAGGTGATATAAAAGATCGTATACCGGAATCAGAAAAAGAATCAGAAGCAAGAGCCAGGGTTAATTTGGTTGATAAGTTTACTGAAGAATCTATTAAATTTATCAGAAAAGCTGATGATCTAAAATTAATTGATATTGCTGTGAGAGGTTATTATAATCAAAAACAATTTTTAAAATCTGAATTTGTTGGTGATCCCGCAAATGAGGATACTTGGCACAAATGGATATATCGTATACGCTATAACGTTAATCAAGTTCGAAAAAACGATCCAGATTTTACTGACTATAAAAATAAGATAAATAACTATATTGCACAACAACGATCACCAATACTATTACCACCACTACCACAGCAATTGATACAATCTCCAAAACAACAAAAACTAAGCAAAAAGGAAGATGAGGAAGAAGAATATTGGCCGTCAGACACCTCTTCTGGCAACGTAAGTGGAAGTGGATTTACTACTCATGGAAGTGGTCTTATTACCTGTCCTAATAATATTCTCAATGACGTTGAACGTCTGGAGATTCTCATCGGGGGGAAACGAGCTGGTAGTAATTCTCCAGAAATAATTAATGAAGCAGCTGATATTTGCAGACGGTTATTTACTGGCGGTATCATGGACGTTGATGTTTATCAGTCTCTTATTAATGAAATTGCCGATGACTACTACAGTGACTATGTACGTAATTAAATACAATTACTATAATAAAATGATCGTATATAGTACTCACCGTGGACCAACTATGGTCGGGGTAATAAACTCACGATTACCAGTATACAAAACAACCTACGGAGATGGACTAGGTGATGTTGTTCAGGGTCTATTTAGAAGGATAGCCCCAAAAGCAATACCGATCGCAAAGCAACTGGGAATGAAAGCTATTGATGTTGTTCGTGAAAAAGGTATTGGTGCTATGGGTAATCTCGCTGGTAAAGCATTTTCAGCGATCAAAGATAGATTAACACGATTAATACGCAGACCTGCGGTCCGACCTCAACCAGTAAAATTACCTAGTACTGAAGTAATGCCTGCAAATGTCAGTAAAATAATAAATCAAGTTGCTAATCAAAAACTATCAGAGTTGGCTGATGCACCAATGTCAGAAAAAGAAAAAAATATAACCGCTAGTCTGATAGCAGGAAGTGGTCTCACTTCCCGAAGTGGTCTTCGTTTTAGACGATAATAATTATAATAAAGATGTTCAAGCGCATATCTGATCCCGCATTCGACATGGACGCACCAGTACTCAAAGATGAGTCTGTGCGTGATTATCAATATTATTCTTATGACGCTCGAATTCCAGATCAGCGTGGACGAATTGAACTGCAAGTTCAGGATACAAGTAGGTATTTCTTACCCGCTGAGGCTTTTATTGAGGTTGAAGGTAGACTTTTAAAAATGGATAATACAGATTATGGAATTGCTGATCGGTTTGGTTTTGTTAATAATGGCATTATGGCGTTATTTGACAGCGCTACGTATATGATTGACGGAAAAAATATTGAATCAATCCAGAAAGACGTTGATGTTGCAACAACAATATTGGGTCTTGTTAGATACAGCGACGATTATTCAAGATCAGCTGGTCCATCAATGATGTTTGCAAAGGATACAACTGATCAGCCCGAACATAGGAATGTAACACTAAATGCAGCTGGGGATACAGTTGTATCAATGAATGAAAATTTCAATTTGGGATTTGCGTCACGTCGAGCAATGCTTAACGAAAATGAAAGGTTTTCATGTGCCATTCCCTTGTCACATATATTTGGATTTTGCAGAAACGTCAGAAAGGTTATTTTTGGAGCCAAACATACGGTTGTACTTGTAAGAAAATCCACGGACGATGATGCAATATGGCACCCCGCTGGTGTTGATGCTGCTGCAACTGCGGCACTTCATGGTAAAGTAGTATTAACCAAACTTTCATTATGGATGCCGGTGAACTCCAACAATACCTGAAGAAGAACGTCTACTCTCTTTTATGAATCAAGGTGGTAAATCAGCGTTATCATGGTTGACAGTGACCACAGATGCTATCCAGAGTAATATTAATGGTTTATTTACATGGCAAATAGCATTACAGCAAGGTGTTTCTGCACCACGACATATATTTATTGCATTTCAAGATAATGCACGATTGAACAATCAATTACGTAATACAATGACATTTGACAATCTTGGTGTTTCTGAAGTATCGCTGAGGATAAACGGACATCAAGAACCATCCGAGGATATTTTATTGAATTTTGAACAAAATCATGTAGCACGTGCATATCACCGTCTGATGACGTTCATGGGACGTGATCAAAATATTGATACTGGTTTACAAATATCACAAAGAGATTTTACAACATTATATCCAATTTATTACTTTTCGCTCGAACATTTAGATTTAACCAGACAGTCAGTAGTTGATATACATTTTCGAGCTCGTGTGACACGACCAGTAGCTATTGCCAATTACAGAGCAATTGCTGTTATACTCAGCGATAAATCGATGTTACTTGAAGGTGCTGGTGGACGAATGAGAGTCGTTGATGCTCCAGTAGAAAACATGTAATTAGATCGTTTATAAATATTATAATGTCGTATAATCACGTTAATGTTAGTCTGACTCCTGGTCAGATTAAAAGGATACAATCAGCATCAAAAAATAACTGTGGATTAAAAATATCACTAAAGAAAGATCAGATGAGCGGTTCAAATAAATTATCTCTTACAGAACGTCAGCTCAGGCATTTCAATGAAGCCAAAAAATCAAATAAAGGTATAAAACTTAATCTTTCTGCGGATGCCATTAAAGACATCATTAAGACGGGTGGTATATTTCCACTTCTTGCTGCTATACCAGCATTAATAGCCGCTGCAGCCCCAGCTGTTGCAAAAGCAGCTGCATTAGGCGCCGTTGGAACCGCTGCTGGAATGGCATTAAAGAAAGCAAAAGGAAAGGGAATTAAAAAATAGGGAAGGGGTCTAAGATTACCAGGGACTCCACATTCATGATACAGAAAAGGCCTAAGATTACCAGGGACAGTTTACTGATATCTCCTATGTCCAATTTTGATTTACTAGATGCTGCTAAAAAATTAAAAATAAAAAATTTTAGAGGAGTTTTCATGCGTGATCAATTACCAAAACAACCAAACAATATTGAAACCGGTATTATTAATCTCGATGAAAATTCTGGTCCAGGCACGCATTGGGTCGGATATGCAATTGATCCACGTGGAATTATTTATTTTGATTCATATGGACTAGCTCCACCAAAAGAATTCTTAAAGTATATTAGCGGCGATCAAAGTACTCCAATATGGTATTCAACGTTACCAACACAAACATTAACTGATCCACCAATATGTGGTCGAGAAGTACTTAACGTACTTGATGCTGTATCAAAATCAACAAAACCACCTCACAAAGTTGTACATGAATACACTACGGCGTCACATTTAAACAGACATTAGTAAATATAATGGTGGATATTTATGGAAGATCTTCTCGTGGTAAAGGTCATCAGCAAGTTGATTTATCTAAATACGCAACTCTCGATCAGCTCAGAAATGAGATTGACGATTTATTAAACATAACCAGTGTGGATCAAAATGAAGTAGTTGTTTTTCAGGATAAGGAAGGACGATTAAAAACTAGCAATATACAACTACCAGATGTACTTATACGAGTTCCTAATGCGGTTGTTAATAATATAGTTACTTTTACTGATCAGGGTAAAATACAAGATTCCGGTACGTCAGTCAGCGATTATATTAAGAAAGCTGGTGATTCATTTACAGGTTCAATTATTATGAATCAAAATAAAATTACAGGTCTTGGAAATCCAACCGAAGTTGCGGACGCTGCAACAAAGAAATATGTCGACGATCAAGAATCTAAATACGTATTGGCCAACGGCGGTATAATGCGTGCATTTCTTAATATGAATAATAATGGCATTAACAATCTTTGAACACCAGAATATGATTTTGATGCTGCTACGAAAAAATATGTTGATGATAAGGAAATTCCTATAACAACTTCGCTAGCTACAATCAACAATGAAATGACCACACTCAATGGTACTTTTACTAATCACGTACAAACTGTTTTAAATTTTCGTAGAAATGTAAACAAACCCATTAAAGATTTTTTTGGTGATCCACCAACCGTTGACATAAAACTCTCCGACGTTAACATGAAACTCAATGATATTGTCAGTGGAATACCTAATATTGTTCAAAAAACTAATCTGATTAAAATTCCACACGGACAAATTAAAAATGTCGTGTACACAGTAGCATCAGGATCATCAACATGGACACCACAAAATAACACACTCGAACATACCGCAGAAGTAACTGGGTTATACAGGTTATCTATATACGGTTCGGAAATTACTGCGGCAACTTCATTATCACCGAATGTATATCATAATCCTCTATTGGTGATGCTAACCAAGAACATCAAAGAAATCTTTACTCTGATATCAACGGAAATGCCTCCGAGACGTTACTGGTGGTGCCTAGAATTCGTAACTGAAACTTAATTAAATGACGTTGTTAGTATAATGGATCAACCACAGTCTCGCATCGACGTTCAACGTTACAGATGCAATCAGATATGTGAGCGTCTCACTAAACTAAATAATTGTATCGACTATTATAACACGAAAATAAAAAAATACAAAAGACGTATAGTTGCCATCGATGTAGTTGTTTACTCGGTTTCTGCTGTTATTGCTGGAACAGGATTATTATTATCAACATTGACGATGACAGCACCTACTGTTATAACCATCATTATTTCAGCATCAACGACTATTGCTGGTGTTCTCGGTATTATAGCCAAAAAGATAGATACTTGTACAAATGCTAAATTGCACGATTATATGATTAAATTACATACAGTTGCAGATGCATGTTCTAAACTATCTTTGTACATTTCTTCGTGTATTAGTGATGGTGAAATATCCGATACTGAATTTGCTATGATGATGAAAACCTATGATGACGCTTTTAAGGTGATCGCTAATGATTTTAATGAATTAAATAATAATGATAATAATAATGACCGACAGGGAGTTACTTCAGCAGATCGTTACTAATACAACTCCGTCAAAAACTACTATGATATCATTAAGTTCGACCAATCCGGAATTTAGTGTCAATTTTCCAACATCAATTCCTGCAAAAGAAATAGCATTAGCACAGTTACGGGTTTATTATAGCTGGCCAAATATTAGATCAAAACCATTTGGTGGACAACATCCAAATAATTCATTAGTATTTGCTAATAAGAATAAGCCTGATGGAACTCCTGATTGGCAAGTAGTTGCTATTCCAACGGGCAGTTATCAAATAGAGCAGATTAATGATGAGTTCCAACGCAGAATTAAATCTATTACAGGAAAAGAATCAAAAATATCAATTACTGTATACGAACCAACATTATCAGCGGTGATTGAAATAAATTCCCCTGATTACTCCGTAGATATTTATCAAAGTTCGATTAGTTCCGTGTTAGGATGGCCTGAAGATCCACCGGTTTATCAAGGACCACCAGAACCACAGAGATCCGACTTCGTCATAGATGTTAAAAAATTTATACAACTTCCAGAATATCGAAAAACTTATCCGTTTATAGAGACTCCGGATGCTTATCGTGGTTATGCACAGTATACTCATTATATAGATTTCGTTCGGGGTAAAGGTACAACAAGAATAGCAACAATTAATGTTGAAGAAATTAATTCAAAATCAAGACCAATTAAATCTGAACACGGACGTATACTTAATGATCTAAGAAATTTATTTTCCAGTATCAGCACTTCCTACAACGATGACTTAAAAAATCAAATAATTGAGACAATACAACATTTGGATCAGGTTGCATCAGACTTAGAATATGTAAATAAGGCTATCGTTGATAGAGAAAAAAAACATTAAACGTACCGGTAGATAGATTTCATAGTACTTATATAGTTAATGAAGATGATCCTATTCAGCGTGTAAGCTATAAACGTTTATTTAAAACAGTATTTCTTAAATATTATGGAATCACAGAAGAACAGCTACCAACATTTGTAATTCCTGGATTTAACTCTGAAGAGCTAAAGAAGTCCGTTAATGATCTTATTGATGAACACTTTAAAAGAATATGTGATTCATGGAAAAAATTAATACCTACACCAACAGTTCTCAGATATAATAATGACCCATTTGGTGGAGGTCGCCATATCTCACCTGGTATTGTTAATATAACATCTACGATCGCGGTCAATTTAGTATGTGAAGTAATTGATGACAGTTATCAAGTAGATCTTTCAAAATCTAACCAGGCCCAACAGGGGTATATACTATATGCATTTAGTCCTAAAGATCCGCCCGGGCGGTTAATTGTATCTGAGCCAATTAATCCAATTTATCTATGTGTACATAATCCATTTCTGACAAGAATAAATTTCAAACTCACCGACCAGGCAGGAAATATTTTGGATCTAAGACAAGAATCTCTTAATATTAATTTGTATATACGCTCATAGAACGTCTGATTATTTAATCAGGGGACAAAAAATAATCTGATTAGTAAATACATGAATAATAATCAATTTCTATTATTAAAGCAATTGTATATATAATAAAGCGAGATAACTCGGCTATCTCTCTCTGCGGAGTAAATTGAGCTATTATTTCCCTTACTACTACGTCGTTACCTGTACAAATCCAGTTGTATATACGTGTATAGCGTATTAGTCCGTCTGTCTGTTACATTAACGAACTATAACTTATACGTGCAAATTATTTTATGAATTTTGAAAAACTAAGTACAGTTCTACATTCTATTAGTAATACAAGTTCTGTGAGATAGCGCAAATATTTTATATATACTTAAATTTAACTGTATTATTGATAAGAGAGCGATGGCCGAAGTGGTAAGACGGTTGGACGTAGATCGAAGTTGTGCAGACTCTCGTGTGTTCGAGTCTCCAAAAATGCTAAAGATATTATCTTGCATTTGGCGACTGATGCTATTTAATTGGGGCGTACGAAACCCAACAGAAAAATAATACAACTCTGCCACCATGCAACCACGTGGTGGGTGCAATTTTGCACTCCCCGGGGTTTATATGGGGGGAGAGTTGTACAAAATCTGTTGGACGTAGATAAATCCCCCCGTCATCACCATTTGTATATATTCATGTTCATACAATCATCCTCAAAAAACAGTCCCCTGACCTTCTGATCCTGCTAAGATGTCATATGGCAACTTAGAGGTTCACATGGGGTTATGGGGACTACATTTTTTAAATAATTATTCAGAGACTGATATTATTTTTTATTTTAAAGAAATAATTATTATATAATGAACCAAGAAAACATTAATGATATTATTTCTGCTATTACAAAATTAAAACATAACGGAATAAATCTATCTGATAATCTCGATCCTGAAAAAATATTATGTGATTATGAAATATTAAAACAAAGAAAATTTGAAAATAAATACACATTACCATCCAATTATAAATTCGTAAAATCAATCTATCAGTCTATGTTAGAATCATTGGCGGTGGTAAATGAAAAACAGGTAAAGCTATTTGCGCCTCTTGCACGTTCGATCGAAAATATCAGATCCGAACTATCTCGTGAATACGAGAAAAAGAAGATTGTAGATAATCGTGTAATGCAATTAAGAAAGATTATGTTATTTGATTCTGTCAAAAGTGAGAGTGACACTGAGAGTAGCGACGGTGAAAGTACCCCTGGGAAAATATAAAATCGAACTATATACAATTTATTTATTAAGAGTACAGAGTTAGATATATTCAAATATTATCCGCTGATCATATTTGAATGAATATGCAGATTTGTGTATTTTATTTGCGACATGTTGTACCGATTGTGGATGTATGCTAAAATATCTGGCAGCCGCATTAATTGAGGGAAAAATTATTTCTTGTACTGTTTCTGTATTTATGGATTTAATAGATCTTCTTGTAAACTTTTTGCATTTTCCAGTATTTCCACGTGCAGAATTCTGACTAGGTGTAATAGCCTGCAGGTTAGATAACCGATTATTTTTGGGATTTCCATCAATGTGATCAACTACAAATCCATCTTTGATCAATCCAAAATGACATTCGAATACGAATCTACTTGATAAATAATGTTTATTTCCAGTATTAAATATAAAATAACCAGTATTATTAATATTACCGACTGGTTTCTTTAATCTGCAGTGTCTGATTACACCATCTCGTGATGCTTCATAATTTGTGTATACTGGATGTTTCACAAATTCGTTTTGCTCCACTTATATATAATATTATTTGTCTAAATCACTGTTTTGAAATCTGATCAGATAATCTTCTACGGTTTGTACAGGATATTTACCTGACGTCAAAGTATTTTTTTTTTTGTCATAATATCGTTTTAGTTCTCTATATTTTTTTTCCGCCACATTTTAGACACAATGGAGTTTTTTCTCTGACTCCAACACCACACTGAATACATGGTATTGGTCCTGTACTTCCATTTTTGAAACTTTGTGCATGATTTCCGCAGTATTTGTTCACGCACGGTTTATTACAAAGAGAAGTATATCCAATTCTGAGCCAAGCACATTTGTTTTTTGTTTCAAGCATTATATATACTAAAATTTTAATTTAAATACTTGTCTTAATTATATGGAGGAATTATTGGCAATTGAACCTCAGATATCCAGATTTGATCTTGACAGACTATCCGAATATAAATTTAGTACTTTGATGCAAGATCTAGCTTTAACAAATGAGGATATAACCGAACGTATTCGTGAAGCCAAGAAGGAATTTCGTGACGATGGCGCTGCTTATGTATGGTCAACATTCAGAGTTGGAAATGTTACTAATATGATGAATGACGAACGAGGAAAAGTAATTATTAATCACCTTGATGATCAACAATATTTTATTTTAATAAAATTTATTGTAAATACAGAAGAAGATATTTGGATTATTCGTGATAAGCGCGATCCAGTACGCATACAATCAGGAAATAATATTGTTCTCTTAAATAATAAATCTAAGCCCGGAATACTGACTGGTATTGATAAGGTATATTATGAACGGGAACATCCAGTTACTGCAGTTGTATATGCAATATATCCGCTGAATAATAAACCTGACATCGGGGATCTAAAGCCTATGAAACTGTCAGAGTCAAGAATAAACTGTGTAGCTGAACGAGTTACAGAACATTTTACACACGCGATACGTGGTAATGGTTTAACAGATTTACGACGTCAAAACATAAATACTTGGGCAGAATCAGTTAAAGATACCGGAGCGTCTATCAAAGATGTCGCTGAACTAGAAAAGAAATTAAGATTTCCAATAACGGTAAAGACGTTAACCGGAGAGATTTTATATAAACCAAAATACATAAAAAATGGAGCTCCTATAACAATCGTTGATCATAATTCGCATGTATGGACTTCAGCAGTAACAATATTTCCACGAGATAGAGCGGTTAAATTTTATGATGGACATATATTTGATTTTATCAAAAATATCAGCAAAAGTGACCCTGTATCCGTTTGGTTATTTCAAAGTTCAGAATATGATCATTACGATCAATTTGTACGGCCTAATGGTGATATTTACCGTACAGAATTTCTTAATGTAGAAATGGAAAATCTTGCGCTGAAATATACTTCAGACGATGTCAAAGTTGGACAATTATTAAATAATTGTTTTACAGTTCCATCTGTAGCGGCTCATTTCGCTCAGGAGAAAAATTTATGGAAACCAACAAGATCGGAATTTCTTGAAGATATTCATAAAAGCTGCGTAGAATATGGACACGGAGGATTATGGAATACTAAATATAAGTGTAATGACGTTATATCCGTCGATATGGTAGCGTGTTATCCTGGAAGTTTTCTTGGATACGGAGAATGTTCTAAATACTTTAAGAGATTCGGACATCCATCACACGAGATGACCAGGGTTGTGATAAACGGACATTTACCAGATTTTGATTTAACCGGATTTGCTCATGTAGAATCATTCGAGTTTGCAGAAAATCTCCATCCGATTACTTATGCTTGGTTTGGAAGACATTTTTCAGAAAAATGTTGGGTTCCAATAGTACTATTGTGATATATACTTGATGTTGGAATTTTAATATCTTTACAGGTGAGTGAGGCGATTATATCGTATAGTCCACAGAAGCAAGTTTGGTTACCAGAACCAAATATATTTAATATTGATGATGCCAGGAAAGAATTCCCTAATCTTAATGAAGATGATATTATTAAAATTACTAATAATATACGCAAATGCAGGGGCGAGCATGATGAGAAACTTGCAAAAGATCTTGGTAGAAAGATAATTGGTAAATTTACTCAAGGAGGAGTCTATGATCATAAAAGACATTGTACAAGATTGATTATGGACGATGCTGAACTCGATTTTATAATTGCTGATACAACGGAAAAAAACACATTTATAAGTCGATGTAATGCTTATTTGTCAGACGGAACCAAACTAGGTACAATTGTAAGTTATCTTGATGGTGACTCACCACAATTTACTCATTTAAGATCATCTATGTTGGCATATGTTTCTATAAATCTACTATCTATGATAAATAGATTTCCTCGTGATGCTGTCAGAGTCGCCACGGATTCGTTCTACATAAATAAAAAATATACAGATTTATTAAAACCGCTACTTGGTAATGGCGAATGGGGGTCATGGAGAATAAAACAAGAAAATATACTTAGCTATTCTGAATCTGCCGACGTTGAAATTAAGGAAATATATCACAAAAATAATAATCAAATATCAAAATCATCAGCACCATCTGTATACGATCCTGTGGCTAGACATAATACTGTTTATCTTAACGGATGCGGTGGTTCAGGTAAAACAACTCGTGTGATTAAATTATTCATGAACAACCATTCAGATATAATTGTTTTGACACCGACACATAAACTCGCCAGAGAGATAAAAGAGCGAGGAGTAAAATCGTGTACTTATCATAGTTTCTTTAGATGGTGTGGAGACACATGGACTCCCGAATGAATGGGTGAGAAATATATACCTAAATATATTATCTGGGACGAGACATGCACGGTGTCGTTAGAAATATTAAAAACATTTCTTGAATGGCTATTGACGAAGAATACTGCTATAATAATGTGCGGTGATCATGGTCAACCACCACCTTTTATTGGACAGTCTCCACATGAATGGCTGCAGAATAACGTAGATTATTACGAGGAAATAAATGATGACCATAGAGCTATTGATGAACCGCTGAAGGAATTTAAAAGATTAATCAGACTACAACCAGACAGAGTACAATGTGAAATAATGCGAGGAGTAATTCCAGAGACTTCTATGAATGATTTTCTAAATTTATGGAATCCCGCTGATTTAATAGTTGCAAGTAGAAAGATAGTTCGTGATGAATTACAGGATAAATTATTTCTGTTACATAAAGAAAAGTTTTCAGATCTACCTGTACCTTTGTGTTATCGCCCAGCAGATACTCGACGACAGAATATTGATGTTGAAATTCCTGGTGGTGGAATACAGAATCTTGTCTTGAATGACATTATTTTAGTCGATATTAATGTCGTTGAGAATGCGCTGAATATGAATAAATCACCGTGGACATTAGGATACGCTATAACTATTCACTCATCACAGGGGTTAACTATTTCTGATACAAATATCTGGATTATAGATGATCGGATCGAATGGTCGAATTTAGTCTATCTCGCAGTTTCTAGAGTCAGAAGAAAATCTCAACTACATAGGGTTATTATGAATTTTATAGAAAATAATGATCAGACTGTTAGCAATGACGTAATAAGAAACAAACTGTCTGGTTATAAGCAGTGTGATAAAAAAAGTAAGCGTGACTTTGATATTGATACTGAATTTATTATAAAACTAAAACAACTACAGAATAATAATTGTGCAAGCTGTAACTGTAATATGTTATGGCAATATTCGAATAATAATCCAAGACAATTTACCGTAGACAAAATTAATAGTGATCTTGGTCATACACGTGATAATGTGATGCTGACCTGTCTTGAATGTAATCGACGTAGAGGTTCTGGTTATGTAATTGTATGTGGTGGTAATTGTGTGTCTTTAGGGATTACCTGTAATTGTTCACGTACAAATCCACGTTGAGGGGCAGTAGAATCTAATCTGTAGATTGGAGGTCTACCAGTGGATCTAACCACACTAGAAATTGTATGTGTAGTCACACTCCAGATAGGATCAGTTGCTCTTTTTTTACCACCTTCAAGTTCGCCAGGTTCATATAAATATCTTACAGTTACATTACCTAATACTGGTTGAGGTTGATGTATGTCATTGCTACGAGGTATATATTTTTTTGTGATCGCAATAGAAGGTTTCATGGAAGTTGAACGAGTAATTTCGTTATTTAATGCAGCTATCACATTTGGTAACCTCGCAACCCATTCACGAGATCTCTCACCGGATTTAAAGTTAGTAGATATTTCTTTTGCGTATTGGTATCCAAATAACCGCTCAGCAAGTATCCGATTAAATCGTTCAACAATTGCCTGATCTCGATGAATTTCAGTGTGTCCTCGTCTGATTTTAACGTTATGTTTTTTTCATTAACGATAATACTGTACCAAGAAATTCTTTACCAGGATCAACCTGTAATAACTGTGGCCATCGCAAAGGTCCTCGCTGATAAATTCGTTCAAACACAGATGCAACTTCAAACGCTGTCTTTGTTGATAATGGTTCAGCTTCTTTATATCTACTTGCAACGTCAACGACAGTTAATGCGTATTTATATGTGCGTGATTGACGTTTACCAATTTTAATGGTATCGTGTGGTAAAAATAAAATATCTGCTTGATGAACCTCATTAGGGACGCTGACATCAAAATGTGAATATTGAATTTTTTTAGGTGGTGGTAGATAAATTTGCCATATTGCCTGTCGTGCTAACCAAGCTGCAGCAACAGAACGTGAGACTTTTGCTGCTTCAGATAATTTAGTAATAGCTGATCTGCCTCTCCGATATCCTCTTGGGCTATAATAAATGGATTCCATTATAATATTTATATAATTAATTACCAGCCCCTAACATTATTTTACTTTTCATAGCGGATTTTACTAGAAAACTAGCTAATATATCTCTGACAGATTTATTAGGTATAGAATTTAATGCATGAATCAATTTTACATCTGCGAGATGCCTTTGTTGTAAATCTTTACTTTTATACGCAACGTCATGAACATGACAAGCTTGATCAATCTTATTTATTGGATACTCTCCTGGTCTTGGTTCATCTTGATCATCAAGTCGGATATCAAGTCGAGTTCCAGGACCGCAATAATTATATCCTCTAAGTGTTTTTCCCCCGGATATTTAGCCCACGGAGTTCCTGGTAATTTTCCTAATAAAGCGGCTATATCTCCACCTGTCTTTGTTTTAACAAATTTGTATTTCTTGGTACCACATTTTACACATTTGCCCCTCAGAGCACGTCGTTTATTTTTTGTTGTTATTGTAGTTAATTCAGCAGTGGGTGTAGGAATTTTACACCGAACACAATATAGACTCATATTATTTATTATATGGATATAATTGACTTTTCGGCGACACGAAAACAGGAACCAGTGAAACATCATCCAGCATTACCAAATTCGATAAGGATGATTATAATAGGTCCATCTGGATCAGGTAAAACGCAACTATTATTAAATTTAATAATGCGATGGTTAAAATGGAGTAAACTGTATTTAGTAGCACCATCCGTAGATGATCAACACTGTTACGAAGTACTTAAAGATTTTAATGAAAATGCAAAATTGCTGAATGAAAACGGTAATGATGTAGTTGATTTTATTACCGATATTGATGAGGCTCCATCTGTAGATGACCTAGATGGATTTATTAATAATTTAGTGGTGTACGATGACGTTATGTTGGACAGACAAACAAATTCAGCTAGAATATTTTCTCGAGGTAGACACAAGAATACAGATGTTATATACGTCACTCAGCGTTATACACAAATACCGAAGGTGATCAGAGATAACTGCAATATTTTAGTAATGTTTAATGGAGTAGATAATTATACTTTACAGAATATTTATTATACTTGGTGTTCAGGGGATATGGATATGATGAAGTTCAAAAACTTTTTTGCTCAAGCACAAGCTGTTCCGTTTGGATTTATTACAATAAATCTACACGATCCAAGATCTAGATATCGTATAGGTCTGGATAAAATCTTTGGTTAATTAACGATAGCAGCAGGCAGGGTGAATGACAAAAATTGATGACCCGCGAGTAAACTAAACGCATTATAACATAAAAAACAAAAAATCAAAACTAAAATAACAAAAAAATGAGCTAACCCAAACGATTTATTATTCGTTTTTCAAACTATACGGTAATAATAAAAGTTAGGAGGTTCGGTTTAGCGTTATTGACATTATTTTTTTCAGCCCTTGTAGGAACATTTATTTTATGAAAAACTTGCTCGAAACCAATTTGTAGGGTTCACCCTGCCTGCTGCTCCACCATTGATACTGGCCGCCATGTATAGCCTATCTTGTGCTGAAAATGACTTTAAACCCTACAACAACAGCAACAACAACAACTTCTCTATCCAACAGTGTCTTGGTCAATAGTTAAAGAAAAGTTCTTTCCATTTTTCTACATATAGAATATGCACGAAATTGCTTCTGTAAAAACAATAAAAGAGGAATAGTGTTACTTCATTAGGTTACTGGACTCATCTTCCCTCCCTACACCGGCTAAGGTAAAGTACGCGGAAAATATAAGAGCTAATTGCAAATGGCTATCCTATAATGCTTCCATTACACATTGAACTGAAAGTCAACAATCTGATAATGCGACAAAGCCGCAATGTGACCAAGCGATAACACAACGAAGCAAATTGGTAATCTCTTAGCAAAATACAGGCTCCAACTCGACAAACATATGGCGACCAAGCAACAAAATAAGACCATTGCATTTTCGCAGTAGTTTTATCGGGTTAATGTGGCATTCTGTAGAAATGTAAATTTTTCATACTGCAACTTTATCGGTTTGTCTTCTCGATATTACGGCGGTACGAAATGGCCAAAATCGGCCACCATAAATTGCACACTAAACTTAAATGCCAACCATCTTTTCAGACTTTAAAAAAAAATAATATGTAGCAACATAAGTATGGCAATGGAGCTCTTTTTATAAAAGGCTAAGGTCATTAGGTGATGTCTCGCCATATTTCATTCGATATTGGTTGATGTCTTAGTATATCTGCTTTATATAAGATAATAAATTCTGTCTCAAATTATAAGAAATTCTTAATTAAAGAATTTATATTGTTAGTCCGTTGCAGTAGCTATATATATATATATATATTTACTTGTTACTGATATCGATATAATGCATTAAGGCGTAGAAGTCCAATCAACAACTCCGAGAGCAGAGGTGCCCAGAAATATCGTGTCGATTAAATTTTAATCTAAGGAGCTATAAATAGATTGTTTATTGGGTTGTTTTCTGTATAATGAACCTGCTTACACGTTGGGCTAATTTACTCTTATATGATTAAGTCAGGTGTCACGTGGGAGGTTTTGGGACATAGAGTCGTAGTGGAGCCATTGGGATTTATATCTCGATGAAGAAGAAAGCAATTAATTCGCTCCTAAACCCAAACTACTGTTTTTAATTATTTTCAGTCTGTAAATGTATTTAATGTTCTGTGTAGATTTGAGAGGATTCAGTTATTTAAATAATTTATTACAATATGTTGATAAGGAAATTACCCCTTTATCTAAAGCGTTTATTGGTCAGTCTTTTGATGAGGTCAATTTTGCTCCTAATGTTGATCACTCAAGAGGATTTGATCACACACATTCTAAACAGGGTTACAAAACAATTACTCGTTGTCGCACAGGAACAAGATCTCGCGCTCTCCTGTTTCATTTGAAGGGCTATTAGCGAAATGGATGCCACACTAGTGCCAGTTTGTGCATAATGAGGTCCCTTTGAGGTTACGGAAACCATCTGATGTACCCGGTGGCAACGGATGGTCAGCGAGCTATCCAATTTTCGTTCCTAGGTCAAATCAATAGGAAATACTTAGTCTAAAAACCCATGAATCTCCATTGGGTGGTCATTTAGGATCAATAAGACTTATTCCATGATCTTAAGACATATGCATTGGCTGAAAATTTAAAGTGATGCATCTAAATACTGTACAGCTTCTCATTTGTGAAATGGTTGGAAAACCCAATAAGAAGATACCGAACCTATCTCTGCATTTGACTGCATTAGAAGAATAATTGTATGCTGTGTCGGTCCTGTACCTTAGTCTAAGTCAGGCAACCAATACCTGTTGGCCATAATGTGTGCATCCACAAGATTTCCAGAGGTAATTCTTTTGCAAAATATCAAAATAAAATTCATAATAAAAGCTATGATAAAATTACACTTTTTGGCGTACCAAATCTGTTTAGTCTCATCAAGGATCAAATCTAATGTCTGAACTGTTCCAACAACTTATGTATGAATTAGCCATCCCACAGTTAAAATAGTCTGCCAATCACTCTGAATCCAATGCGCTTTGGAAAGATTTCATCAAAATTTTACAATATGATACGATCATATTACTTTGATACAGGAAAATATTGGGAATGAAGGTGCACATTTGCTGTTTGCTTTTACAGAATCAGTTCAAGAATCATTAGCTTTTAGTACTTTTCAACTAGTTATTTGGACATAATGTTCGTGGACCATTGAAGGCAGCAAAAGAAAAACTTGTTTTCAACTGAAGATTTAGAGATTAATCATCTTGACTGTCTCTGATTTCAAATATAAATCATCAAAGGACTGTGAAGTAGCAATAACTAATCTTCACTCTATTCAGTCAAAATGAAATAAAGATAGGACAGAAATGCAACAAAAGAGTTTTCAGTCTCCTGAGAGATTTCTGGCTCTCTTGCCCATATCTCAAAATTACCTACAGGCTATGTAATATCGTAAAAAAGGAATGTAAATGACTTAAATTATATATTCAAAGCTCCAGAGATGCGATAACAGAAACAACTTTGCTATATAAATATGTTAAGGAGTATGTTGTTAGAGTAAATTCTGAATAGAGTCGCAATAGAGTTTTGGGAATGTATATAAGAGGGATAAGAGGACAGTTAATTCATTGCTCATTCCTATTTTACTACTGTTCTTGGTTTATTTTCAGTCTGCATATGTGTTTCGTGTTGTGTTTAGAGTTAACTGTAAGAGGAATCATTTATCTAAATTGCAATTACAAATTATTCATATAACCGTTTGGACTAAATACCAATTTCGGATTATTGTAAATTCATTCAAAGGAGTTACGGACAATGCGATTGTGATACATCAAGACTGTTGACAATTCATCAAATTCAAGGATATTGGTACGCCAGCATATTAAAGACATGGAATTCATTTGGAGTACTATTCATTTGAACTTTGATATAACATTTAAAAATTATATTAGATCTGATTCGCAATACTCTAAGTTCCTCTTAAATTTTCATTATAGACCATAATTAAATTATTTGCTAAGTTATAAAAGCTTGTTGGTTTTAGTTCTTTCTGTTACTTAGTCTAAGACCATAGAATCGTAACAATGTTATCTAGCATTTATTGGTAAGATGATCGCATGTACGTTAAAACTATGGTAAAGCAATAAGACTTAAAAAGCTGCGTTCAACAGGTATTTTCAGCATTCCAGATCAAGCGAAGACTGTTGTTCATTTCTCTGTTTGTTTGTTTGTTTTTGTTTTTTTCTTCAGAAAACTCCCGATAAGTTTCTAACAGTATTCTCTATCCAAACAGTAGCGGGGACCCCGAGTGGCCGAGTGGTCTAAAGCGCACTCCGTTACGGATCATTGCCATCTCACCTCTGTCTGCGTGGGTTCGAGTCTCGGGTTCGGCCAATGTGGGTATGTGAGAAAGTTTGCCAGTAGCTTCTCATGGGTCGGTGGTTCTTTCCAGGGTTTTCCCGGGTTCTTCCTCCAAAATTTATACTGGCCGCCATGTAAAGCCTATCTTGTGCTGAAAATGGCTTTAAACCCTACAGCAACAACAACAACCAAACAGTAGCCTTCTGTACCTGAACGAAGTATACCTGGGCTCAGTTATCACGTGTGATGGGGATGATCGTGCATACGCGAGAATGGGAGGGTATGTTTTGATATGATTTAACTGTCAGTCTGTAAGTGATGCACTGTTCAATTTCTCATTTCTGTTTGATTCATTAATTGAAACACAGATCGCCCATACTGAATAAAATTGGTCTTTAAACGTGTGCATGAGAACTGTCCGTCTTCTTTCTCTTTGGCAGCACGTACACACCCACACATATCTATCAGTGTGTGTTTGTGTGTGTTACATTTTGCAATTGTATTTTTCTGTTGATATCTTATACAACATGCCATACTATAAATTTTTCATGACAATCAGTTTGGCGCAGCGTGTTTTGTTTTAGCTATAAGACACTATGATTATAATATGCTTAGAATTACACTACGAAATGACAATGCACTGTGGTTGGTACTATACTTTAATACGTCACATACGAAACAAATTATTTGATAAAGTCTTGCAAATAACAATGATCGACTATTTATATTATTAATTTAAGTAATGTATTGACTCAATGTGAAAAATTACACACTTTGTCCTAATCTAACTTTTACTTCTGACTATCTCGCAATAACCAAAGCAAATAAAAAATATCTTGCGAGACGTTGGCAAGGAAAAAAGTTATAAGATATGTCAATGTGGGAAAAGTTTGGTGGAAGAAGAAGAACGTTACATTTGCAAATGTATTTCACTAGTAACACCCTAATGACGCCAATAACTCACGTGGCAACCTGTCACAATATGTCCCAGTCTTTTCAAGGTCAGGTTTAACGTCTCTGCTATTGACGAGTATCTATGTAGTGCAAGATCTTACATGTATGCCACTCACGTCAGTTAAAAATAAACTAGCAACACATACCAGGGCCTTGTCAAAGGTTATAAAAATGCATTGACAACTATTCAAAACGAAAGTGAATTCTCTGCAAAGACTACGCAATAACGGGTACAAATAAATTTGTATACAGAATCAAGTGTTTGTGTGTGTCTCTGTGGGTGAAAAGAGAAGCAAATATGTTCATGTACCGGATCAACATATGATCAATAATATATTCATATTTTATTCCTCAAGGCGCGTTCGCATAATCGTCAGGTGTGTTGTTCATGTAGGTACCTTATATTTTCACTGCATCTTTTTGTTTTACATACACAATTTTACGTCATTACAAGTTAAATTACCTCAATGTTAATTGGGCGAAAAGTAATCACCTCTATATAGTATCGTCACTAGGATTGGTGTCACCGAGTGCGGTAACTCATTGTGTCAAATACTTTTGTACACACATAATATTACGTCATTACATTTTAAATTACCAAAACCTTAATACAGTGAGATGTAAGCAACTATATACAACACTTACGTACAACAAAACACCTTGCAAAGCTGACATAACCATTAAACACACTTCTCAGTCATAACCTAAGAACAATGCAACATATATATATATATATATATATATATATATATATATATATATATATATATATATACAGAGAGAGAGAGAGAGAGAGAGAGAGAGAATTGTTGTCCATGGAACCAGTTGTGCAAGTAATCTGTTGCGTTCAGGATGGCAGTACCATGAAGACATTTATTGCCGGAAAGGCGGGGTGGGAGTGGGAGGGTCGGTACCATATTAATAAAAGTTAAAATCTAAATACACAACTGCATGGATGCTATAAGAGGATGGGCGATGATATAGCTTTAAGGTATCTAAATCGAAATAATATTATCATAAAAGTTAAAGAATTTTAAAATGGTTCCCTATGTGAGATTCGAACATGGGATACGGCAATAATCACCTTGTCCTAGCACACCAAACTCTATACCCATCGATTATGCGCACATCCCCAAGCGAGACTGGAAAAGTGTCGCTGGTATAAGTGTTCCTGTGAAACAGACACACACGAAGACGGCCACTCACATTAATTCAGCATACATATAGCAGAAATCAATGCGTATGGAAGTTAATATAGATAGGCAAAATTACACACCAGACATAGTGGGAAAGCACAATACGTTGATCTTACACGAGGCTGCTTGATAATACAGAGTGAAATTATGTATCGTGTATATTTATACCCATCTCTATACATACATATCTCTGCAGACGTGCACATACATGCATTTCGTTGTACAATCAGTTTGTAAATACGCAGCAGACATACAAGTAAATATAGGGACCTTACTTGTCGCAAAAGCTTAGGGTGGTAAAGAAACAAACGTTATGTCGCACTTACCACAAGCAAGCCTCGGTGTCATTTTCACAGCAGATTCACTCTTATAAGCGACGATGCAATACGAAAGTCTTCCACTTTTATATATCCACTATACATAAATTCCTGGATACGTTTACTGACTATTATGACAGTGCATTTAATATGCTACTACCTTATCTGGTACGTTTGAAACATACACTCCATTTGTTCGTGGGTAGAGTCAATAATACCTATACTGACAACAATAAAAAAGTCACTTGAAATAGACACTATTCGTCAACTGAATAACATTCCAAAGACTACCTTACACTGGTATGGTTCAACAGGTCTGTAATATTAGCTAACATAGTGTGCAGGTATAGCTAATAGCATGTCACCCGCTAGCTTAGTGGAAAAACGGACATGTATGTATAGATATGTATATTCAAAGGTCATATGAAAGACCTGGCAACTGTTCAATAACTTCAAACGTAACGTTGATTACTTGCTTGTGGATTTTAAGGTGCAGTAGGACTATAAAACGCCACAGAAAATGTTACATGATAAAGATTTATATATGAAAAAAAAACTTTATTACTAACAAGCCATGCAAGTTATATATATAAAAAAAATTGTTTGTTAAAATACTGAAAGGAACCAGGGTTGCACACAAACCATACTTTAGCATAAACATTTAAACATTACCTTCCTTCAAGAAATTTAAAACACACAGATACATTAACCGTATCAAAAAGTTAATTCATACGCTGATCGTTTTAATTAACGATCTCTTTAAGGCTAGGGATCGAAAGTCTGTCATATAGTGCGTCACGGTGAATGGATTAATTCAAGAAACGCACTCAGGTGGGTCTTCGCTCTGTAATATGTAGATATGGGTTGTGTATGTATGACCAATTCCAATTTGTGCAATGAATAATTCGACCTTACTAATGGTTCTGAAGGAGGGAAGCCATTCGCCTAAGGTAGGTTTAGTAGTAAGGGAAAAGGAGACTTCTGGCTCAAGGCCTCTCCCAACCCTCCAAACAAATATAAATTACCATCTTGGAGACCCTCCAATCCCTACCCCAGAACGACTTTCATTTTTTTTTAGCTAGGAGACTTCTAGCCCAAATATAATCCAAGACCTATAGCTATTTGTCACTGTCAAATTGTAAAACATTATTTCTAAAGTTTAGACCTCATCACCAATTATCAATGTTTCAACTGTTGATATTAGAAATATTTCATCATCGTGATAATAGAGACTAAACTTTACTTTACCGCTTACACAGCGACGACATTCGAACAAATCTTTATTTGCAGCTTGTTAAGAGGATTTTTTTTGGTTGATAAAATACACTTTTGACCGATCGAGATCGATGGTAAGTTTAGTATATTTTTGTTGACTGATTGGATCATGAAAGTTTTTCAATCCCGCTGATAACTTCTGGCTCAGTTGTTCAAGGTAATTGAAATACTCGCTGTCACCAGATCTGATAAGTGAAAGTTTTAGCTTGTCACGAGCTGCAGTAAAACATATGCCTGATATTTCATTATTAATTTCAACTGTCAACTGTTTGCCGTCTATCATTAGATATTTGATCTTGCTATTGTAGCTATTTGTCACTGTCAAATTTTCAAACATTATTTTTTATTGTTCACACAAAATTTCATACCTAGTCATCGAATATAATATCGAGTATAGATCTGTTATCGCGACAGTACCCAAATGCAAATGTATCTACTCCATTTTCGCAATAATTTTGTCATCAAAATTACTTAAACCGCGTTTGATAATGACATCTGTTTCGAGTTTATGATGATTTGTTCGAATAGCCATTGCTCTTATAAAACTAACACAGCCATCAAGCGCGTACTTGTAATCATCAAATTTCATAAACTTTGTAACAAATCGCGAGGCAGACCTTTTGCTTTCTTCGTTATTTTATTATTGTCTAGCAATACGGCTTACATTTTACTGCGCAATCCAATAAAGTATTTGATGATGCTTGAGTTCATTTCATTCTTGAACTTACCAATAACCTTTTTATTTATGTCGTCATGAAATTTACTGTCACGAGGGTAATCGGAAAGATCAAACAGATGTCGATTATCTTATATATTCTGATAGACGTCCTCGCATTCGATTTCATACACGAGTGAGTCGGTATCAGTAAACAATAGTCTACTTGACGGCCACTGATTTTTAACAAAATTGTAATGAAAATCGTACATGAGCCACTTCGATAAATCTAACACGGAAGCTCCAACGTAAATTGGCTAATTTAGTTTTAGATTTGTTTTTCGCCGCTGTATCGCGACAAGATTTTCATTAAAAATTTTCATACTAACAAAATCATCGTCTGACACAAGTTTATTTCGACGGTTGATGTCATTAACTAGCTCGATATTTACTCGTTTTCTAATACTTTCCATCGTCTTACCAAAAACGGAGTTGTTCATAAGCTTAAAGAAGTTTTTTTTTTTTCAAAATCGGTTTTCGCTACAGCTCTTCTCGAAGTGTTTAAGTTAATATAACCTTTCATCCACGACTACTGATCAAACTTTAAAACTCTCTGAACTTTCCTCAACACAAGACCAGCATCTACTGCTTGTTTTAAAACTTTATAATGCAAAACATACTTTTTCTTATCGAGTAAATTTGGTACTAGTTTTTTTACCATAGAAGTTTGTCTTCGTGATGCTATCGCTTGTTGTTCTTGAGATAACATACTATAATCTATTACCATTGATTCCGCACAGAAAGGATAATCGTTGTGTAAATTGTGTAGCGAAGTTGGATAATCGAGATCAACTTCAACGAAATACGAAATATCGTCGGGTATCTTTTTTTCTGTCTCCGATAGAAATTGTTCAGTCGTAATCCAACGAAATCCACCAAATGGCATTGGTTCGGCCATAGAATAACCGTACAAATTATTACAATCTAGATAAATTATATACTTCGAAGGAAGCTTAGGATTGTACTCTTTCAGGTATTTGTTGTTTGCTTCAGAATATTTCTTTGTTATAACGCTAATACCGCCTCTGATACCTTTTTCGATAAAATTGAACATATCAACGTCAGTCAGTAATTCTAACTTTACTTTACTAAACTTTAACAGAGCATCCCAAGATAACCCAGGGGAAGAGTAATACCAGCAAGGATCTAGTCCGTAATTGTTATAACTCACTTTTCGAAAACTTTCAAAAACATCTGCTAGTAGTAATACATCTGTTTTCAAATATAAATCATGATAATCGCCAAACGTCTTGCAATCAAATTCTTTCCAAATATCTTGCGCGTATTTGTACTCGTTATCAGTTATACTTTCATTTTTGAGTTGCGAATAAAATTTATCCTTGTCAGGTAGCGAGGTTTCATCAAATTTACTCCAATTGTTAAGGTACTCATACGGAAATACTCCTTTTTTTGTCAATAGATTAAATTTATCTCCAAAACAGTCTCGTAGGTTATCGAACTCACTACAACCTTTTACCAGCTCATCTAACGATGCTGCCATAAACTGCAGGCTGTCAATAAAACGCAACTTACCTAGCGTAACCGACATATACTTTTCAAAATTATTTGGAATACACTTGATTACGTTATCGAGTTTTAAACGAGATATTATTTCAGGTTCACCAAAAGCTTCTACGATAATGTGACTATCATACCCTCTGAAATTGTGAAGAACAACTGGAATAAAATCTGGAGCATGAAACCTTAAATTACATTTATCATGAGCTGCTCCACGATACTGTCCTGTTAGATGACAATGGTCACGTACTTTTTTATTATCAGAAACGTCAAAAGCTTTTTCGCAAATGTGACAAAATTCCGCTTGCTCGTGATCGGATTCTTGCTGAGATGTCAGTTTTATCATTGGAGTTATTCTTTTTAAACGATTAAATATATCATCAACTTCGCCAATTAACTGCTTGAGAAGCCAAACAGCTGGATTTTTACCGCGATATAATTTGATCGGTTTGGATGAACTCGAATCAGCACAGCAAACTATCTTAAACGCCACTCCGCATGGAACATGATTTTGAGTTTTTCTTGTACTCGATTGGTTAGGATTATTTTCTACACCAAGTACAGGCTGAGGTAAACACTCGAAATCAGCTTTTATAACGAAAGGAATTTTTAGTTTGTGATTATGATTGACAAACTGTAATAAACTATTTTCTTTGGACGGCATTGTTATTCGTTGTAATGCAAATGCTTTTGTAATTTTTCATTGTCAGAGCAACCGTGCAAGCAGCGATAACAGAAGAACTTTTTGTTGTTTTGTTTACTATACTGTCTGCCAACGAGTCCATTAAAGTTTTTAATCCAAACGTAATGATTTTTATAAAACAGCAAGTTTATTGTCGATTGCGAAGCTTTTTCTGAAATATATCTCGGATAGACGTTTTCTTTTTCATCTAGTCCGAAAACATTTATTGAAACATAATTTTGCTTTTCAAAATTTGGTATTTGATATTCTGCAACTGGAAAGTCTATGCCATTAAAATTTAATTTTGATACATGACTAAAATACTTGTCAACGCGATCAGCATTTTTTTCTGCTGGAAATAGCGCAGAAAGAATAGCCCACTGAAAACATCTGTTATCGAGGTTTTTGATGTTTATACAGCATTTTTTATTTTTTGTGGTAGGCCAGTATACGAACTACCGCGTAATACGTTATATTTTATTGTGTGAAATAAAATTTCAGTAATAATTTCAAACTTCCAACCCGAACCCGATTCGGTAAATTCTTCTATCTTTTTCCAAATTTCCTGGTGTATTTCATTAGCTAACGATGAAAGATTAGTCTCAAGCAAAACACGCCTTGATTTTGCATTAATGTAATGGTCTGCGATTTCCTCGCTAGTCCCAAGCAGCTTTGAAAATATAACGTGATATTGCACTAATATTCTCAGAACCTTATGTTTTTCAAGTTCACGTTTTACAGTTGGCTCTAGCAAATGATAGAGATTTGTTGTAGTGAAATTTACCAGTACGATTTGTTTATCGAACCGATAACTGTTGTCAAATCCTGTAAAAGCAATCGCTACTTTTTCAGGTTCTCCCATAAGGCTTTTCTTGGCTATATCGCGCAATTTCAGCATTGTTATATAATTGTGTAATATCATATCTCTAATTAATTGTTCGATCGATAACTCACCGCACGCCAGTTGAAAAATCAATTAGAGATATAAAATGCTTATAGTATAATGAAACAAAATATGACAAACGCAAACGAGCAAGAGTATTATTACGTTCACCCCAAGTACAACTTGTATGCTGGTAATATGTTAGGGTCGGTGATACATATCAAATACGGACGACCGATTGGTAAAGCAACGCCAGCAGGTTATAAGATTAGCGTTAAAGGTGATAATGCTGAGAGAACGGAAATATTAAAGAAAGATTTTATTTACACTTTGTTCTGTGACGAAATTCCAGAAGGACAACGTGCATATCATGTCAACGGTGTGGTCACTGATGACAATATTGAAAACTTATCTTTACAAAGTGAGTTTCAGCCGCATCCGGTATTTGATTTATACGAGGCAAATGATAAGGGAATAATTCGAAGAAGAAAAACTAAAACAGTTGTTGGTTTTATGAATAATATGGGGTATCTCACGGTAACTGTCAGAGGAACACTAACCGATCAAGCTGGTTATCTCAGCCATCGTTTTGTTTATGAGACGTTTAACAGACCTATACCCAATGGTTTGGTTATTAATCACATCAATAACATAAAGACTGACAATCGACTGGAAAATTTAGAACTAGTTACCCAGCAGGAAAATGTGAGAAAAGGACGAGGTGGTGGTGTCAATTTTAGATGTCCAGTAAAACCTGTTGTTTCATTTAATCTCGAAACAGATGAGGAAATCAAATTTAAATCGATTTCAGCTGCGGCAAAACATTTTGATATTAATCCCATAGCAGTAAAATTTGTTGCCGATGGAATAATAAGATCAGCTTTTTCAAGCGAACATAATGCTAGGATTATCTTTAGATATGATGATTAAATATATTTGCTAGCTCCTTTTTGGTTAAGCAATGATGAGCAAACGCTATAATATCATCTTTATCAAATTTCAGCGTCATTATTGCGCTATCGTTAAGTTTATTTTTTTTTTTTCTGCTGCTGTTAGCAGAATCTTATTAGAATCGCCTTGCGTAACAATGACGTCGACAGAATAAGCATTATACCCTGACAAACATTTTCGAACTGCTTCGGCTAGTTCGTTATAATTTAATACATTAACTTTTTGGTGATATTTTACCTCAGGAGATTTCATCTCTGTAGTCATCTTATAACAATAAATTCGATAAATAATATATTATAATATGGATTTAATGAAACGACTTGCTGATATTTACGCCAGAGATTGAGAGCAAGATGCTGTCTTATGAAATTTTACCCACGATTGTATCGCGAATGATAAGTCGGTTGGTTATACAGAGAATGACATTTTATTTAACAACAACGACGAACAAAACGAGATTGTAGGTGTAGTTGATAAAAAAAATACAGCAGACCGACAACTGGTCGATATAACGTAAAATATCATATTACCAAAAAAATTTTGAAATTTAATTTTACAGTAGGTGAGAATCAATCATTTTGGCGGCTGATAATACCTTTTTTAAACATCAAAATTCCAGACCGACAGAAAAATATAAAATTCGATTTTATATTTGTCAAGATTTTTAACTTAACGACGATCTCTGATGATCGCAGACAATATCTAATATCGTTATGTAAACCAGTAAAATGTAAATCTATCAAACGTAAGTACGAGGAAATCTACAGAAACATTATTTCATAATTTGTTTGGTTGGGATCCAACTATTAAATTTATCGCTATACCCGCGCCACTTAACTAAACTTTTGTCGCCGCGTTTTCTAATAACTTTTTCGATAACGAAAACAGCTTGTTCAGTTTTCTGAAGTTCCTGCTCGTAAAAACTGCCAGTTATAGGTTCACCTAATAAATCTTTTAACGAGTATGTTACAGGTATTGTTAAAAGTACTTTGTCAACGACAAATACTTCTTCCCTCCAGTTTGGAGTAAATCCCTTCTTGAACACCTTTTTCGTCAGAGAAATTCTAACTCGATCACCTACTTTAAATTTATGTCTGCGGTACATATTTTCGTTTGCCAATATTGGATTTTTAATTGCGTCATTTGGTGACATTTTGATAGTTCGATGTTTTGTGTTATTGTATTTGTCAACGATTTGAGAAAGATCAT
>JAECUM010029923.1:0-29214 GCA_016617855.1 Megalonaias nervosa
TATATCATTTCCAAGAAATTTGTATGCATGGACAGGTTGTTTGCTTATATCTTAGCATGGAACCTGACACAAAACAGGCACAAAATAATTCTTTCAAAGACAAAACGCCCTGAGCGCAATCCAAATAAACGTATTTTTAAACAGTGACATTAGGTTGGCCTAAATGGACAAAGGTGAAACACACACTATAGATATAAATAGCAGAGTGGTAGAAAATTCGTTGGATTTTACATACATTTCGGTGAAATGACGTGATTTTTTTCCCCAATATGTAAACGTCATCCAGTTGTTATGTTGGTACATGATACTTTGTAAGGAAACATTCGGTACTTTGTATTAAAGAAAAACTCTTAGTAGTGTGACATAAAAATCATTTATTTTTTTGTAGGTCAAAGGGAAACATTCTGTATTTGGAAGCAAAGCATATGAAGAAACTGTTATAATAACATGAACCTAATAAAGTCATATAAAGATATATATATATATATATATATATATATATATATATATATATATATATATATACCACATACATTAAAAAATAACATGCATTTAAAGTGTTGGTATAAAGCAATTTGATATACCAATACTATTGGTATATCAAATTGTGATCCGCCCATGGCGCAATAATACGCATATATAAACAGTCTCGCGAGCGTCTGCAGTTGATTCTAGATCAATGATCAATCTCCACACATTAGTCAATAGTGACGTATGAAAAATAATGATGAAAAGTATTAATAATCCCCATTTTCAAAATTAATTTAATATGGTACACATTTTCATCACATTCCTTTCTGCTTTCTATTCTCCCCTCCCCTCTCAAGCATAACGTACAAACTGCGCAGAAATGTGGAATGAGAGAGAAAATGAATTTTGGCTGGATTAAAACCTTGAAAGAGAAATTACACCAAGTAACCTACAAGAATATGGTTCGTCGGAACGATACGTGTGCACTTTCCTTGGGATTTATCAACAGTGTTTATCAATGATACAATGTTGCAAACCAGTAAATTCCTCGGTTACGTGGTACACATACTGTGATATATTTTATGTTGTTTTTTGTTTTGTTGTTTTTTCGTAAACATGCCATAATGTTCTAAAAAATCGATTATTATTATTTAAATACGAAAATGTCCAAAGGTCTCTCTCTCTCTCTCTCTCTCTCTCTCTCTCTCTCTCTCTCTCTCTCTCGACCATCGTAGCAGGATACGGGCTAAGCATTATGAAATGGCGAACGTAGAGGATTTTCCGACAATATCCCTGAACTGATGAATGATGGAAAAAAGTTAACTCAAACCGACCAAAGGATGAGAGACAGACAGACAGACAGAGACAGAGTTTTAAAGTCAAACCGACGAGAGAGAGAGAGAGAGAGAGAGAGAGAGAGAGAGAGAGAGAGAGAGAGAGAGAGAGAGAGAGAGAGAGAGAGTGGGTCGGTTGTACTGTTGCTAAAGCAGAATAATGACTTAGATCAACTGTAAATATATTAAAATATTTTAATTTACCTCTTGTTGGTTCGTCAGTTGGCTTAGTTTCTATTCCACATTAATTTCCATGCGCCGGTATTTGAATGGTGTAGCTATCCAAGTGTTGCTACCGCTCTACTTTTATCGTTAGAACCATCTTTCATGTCTAAATCATACGTGTGTATTATATTGATTTAATCAATGTGGAGAAAAATAGAAACCAAGAAAGGAAAACAATCAACTTATCAATATGCAGAGGTGATTGTAAATAGCCACTACGGCAGAGAATTACATTTTGTAGCGGACAAACTCGGGGATGTGAGGAGCTCATTCACTAGGTCAATACACGGCTGCCTGTAGTAAATCTGAACTCCGTTCAAAGGGCAAATATATGTATTTGTATGTGATATAAATAAAATATATGTACAGTATGTACGCTGTATCAATGATATACCACTCGTTGTATAAATTTTTCATTAAAAGGAAACTCAGCAAGCTTCGTTTCCTTTTAATGAAAAATTTATACATCTCGTGGTATATCATTGATACAGCGTACATACTATACATATATTCTATATATATATATATATATATATATATATATATATATATATATATATATATATATATATATAGCTCTTCTTCCAGTTGAAGCTATTATTTATATAAAGCGTTGTATTTAAGAATTAGATTCCAAATTGATTTACTACTACTGTTATATTGAACAATAACTTGGAGTAACTTGTCCATAATGTTGAAATCACTTTTAATATCATTGTAAAACAATGGAAGGTAAACAAAGTGAAAATGAAGAACAAATCAATATTAACCAATCACTAGAGAAAGTTTCTTAGTTGAACTTGACAAGCTAATTCACTAGAAGTTTGAGAGATTACACTTTTTGAAGAATAAACAACAACTATAGCATCACAAGTGTCGTTTAAATAAGATGTAGTTTTTTTTATATGTAGTGGTATAGTTTTTTGAGATTCTGTTTTAATGAATACAAGCACCAAAAGTTATCTCTTTTTTCAAGAATGCGGATAAACTGCATTAGCAACAGAACTTTGGGAACAACCAGCACAAGAAAATGAAAGTAACTGTTGGAATGGTTCTAAGATCTGTTTCTACAGAGGTTATAATTATCTGGAATAGTGACAATTGAAAGAAGTCACGTTATTTGTACTGTTTGTTATTCAGCCCCTGATCCCGTTCTTACATTTCGATGCAGACATTTTTGAAAATGTTTCTGTTTTCTTTTGCTTTGAACGGTCAATAGTTATCCACCAAGGATAAAGTTTGAAGACTTTTAAAAGCTTGCAATATTAATTTCACTCAGTCATTTAACAATGGACTACTTCGCATAGCATGGCATTTTGCAGGACAGTTATTTTTTAAATATTTTTTAAAATGGTCAGTAATCAATGCAAACATGGAATATAACATATGAAGGTATATTGCAAAATTATAAATCAATAAATATATACTTGCCTACACACATATATACAAACACATATATCAATGTCTTCCATATATGTATAAGAATTTGTAAAATTCAGACAAATTATAAAGAGCAAATAAAGCTGTTGTCATATTAATGCTGCTTTTATCTTTTCCTATTTGTTAATATTTTCATCAATATTAGCGTAGAAATAGACATGTACAGACGTACAGATCAAAGCTGAGTACTTATACAGAACTTGAAATTTTCAATACATGCATGTAAAGAGGTAATACAAGTTTTGCAACACAGAAGTATATGTATTTCTTTAAGAGTAAAAGAGAGAAGTTGATAATTCAGCTGGAATACCATCAACAAGAAGCACACAACATGCATTTCAATTAGGATTAATATGACATATATCTCTTAATGATAACTTAGCACTCCAGAATTATTTTTCCTTTTGCAATATGACAATCAAAACAACGGTGTAACGGTGTTTCTCGATGTTCATTACAGAAAGAACAAAGACGCGTTACTGAAATTTTCATCATAAACAACCTATTATTAGTATAATCTTAAATGGTCACAAATTCACAAATTTCCAGTTATTGTATTGGTAGTGTAGACTCAGTATATCTTTTTATTAATTTTGACGTTTAAACTGCTATTCTTCTTCCGAAAATATTGTATAAAATGGCTTTGACATTTTATCATTGTTTGTCAACATATCGAAATATTTGTTTAAAGTTTTTGGTGATAATTCTATAGCTTTTCTTATGTACTTGGTAGAGTATTGAGAATTACAAACCACTGAAAAAGATTCATCAAGATTTTACATCTTTTTGAAATCTTCATAAGAAAGCAAATTGCTATTGTCATTGACTAAATCATTAAAGTAGGAAATACATTTGACAGATCATTTTTATGAGGCTTTTATCATTTATTTTTATTAACTTGTTATGCCAAAGTGGCATAGATGAAATATAATCAGGGATTGTGGTGGACCTCGCGTGGTATTTTGCCAGACAAAACTGCTATCCAGTAATAGAACGTTTCGGCTATAACAACGCGAATGAGTACTTTTAGGCAGAGGGATTTCCATTTTGAAAAGTGAGCCGAAGAAAAATGTTGGGGACTATGCTAAGTAAAACATAAATAATAAACAAGCTTCTAAAACTTCTACCGAGCCAGTTAAAATGGTAACAACAGATACGTCATAACTGTCTCTTTCTTGCATGTAAATTGGAGCGAGAGCCCCCCCCCCCCATTTGTGTCGTGTTTACAGCATATAAATCTGATAATCTAGATTATTGACACTAACGATCCAAAAAGGATTCCAAAGCCTTTCTGAACCACGACTAGTAAAAAATGTATCGTCTGTATATTGAGAATTGGCATCAGCTGTGCTACCAAAATTTATTCTTTTAATACTCTTATTTTCTGATCATTTGAACCATATCTCCGCACACAGAATAAATATATACGGACAGAGAGGGTTGCCTTGTCTGCCTCCTGATTCCATATAAAACCATTTTGATTCTTGTCCATTAACAGTAATACATGTTTTTATGTTACAATAGCTTATTAAAATACTATTCCAATTCTTATTTTCAAACACAGCATAAAAATCCAATTTTAAACGGATTTATCAAAATCTGTATATAAGAACAACACAGCAAGAGAATCAAATACATTTCAACTCAGTCAAAAGCAGAAGATCATGCATCTTATGTTTTCTGGTGTAAAACATAACATCATATAAATTTATAGTATTTTTTGATGCGTCTCCCTTTCATAAAACCCATTTAATCTACAAGTATAGTTATGTGGCGAGTACAGTTGTGATTCTATTTGCTGTGCGAGCAAAGGAGTTATATGACACATTCAGAAGTAAAACAAACACACACACACACACACATGATGAAAAAGAGATATAAAGTATTTTCAAACATATTTTGAAATTAAGAACAAACATCCTAGTTCATTCACGTTGACAAAAATTAAACGTGTCTTAAAATACAGATTCATCCACTTCCCGTTAAATAAGTGTTCAGTGGCGTCACTAGAGGGGTGCGGGGGGAAGCGGACCGCACCGGGTGACACCATCAGAGGGGTTGACACCAAAATGACTGTCTATAAAATTTTTGAATTTTTATACAGGAAGGAGGTCCATGGGGGTGACACCATGAGTTACCGTACATGACTGTTTATAAAAGTTTTGAATTTTTGTGCAGGAAGAGGGTCCATGGAGGTGACATCATGAGTTACCGCACTGAGTGACACCAACCCTAGTGACGCCACTGCAAGTGTTAAATCGTTAGATCTTTCGGCATCAGTTGTATCGTACAGTATTATTCAGGGCGAAGACGGTAACACATTTTTGTACAGCGATCACTGAAAGTCAGTCTTGGGCCTTGTAGATCGTCCATGAGCGTCTTTTTTTCATACAGTATTCAAAGTTATGATTCAAAGTAACTAAAGGGTATTTGATCAAAAGCTTTCCATTTCGTTTTTCTTTTCTTTTTCTTTGGTGGGGGTGGGGGAGGCAACCCGGTTCATGTATCCAGCTATATACAATGAGTTATTTAAGTTAGCAGGTAGATAAAGATACAAAATATAAAGATATAGCTATATATGGAACTTATATTCGAGTTCAAGTGTTCTTTAAAAACTAATACAGACCGTTTGGAACATCTATTAGTAAACTTACGAGAGTTTCGTTTCCTTCAGTAGACCGGTCAACAAATCAAAATTTACAACGTGTCAAGTCTAACAACTTTATTTGAATAAGAATGTAAACTTTACCTATCCATAGTTAAGAAGCAGACTGGTAAAATACAAATGGCTAAACTCACATTTTATTTCCTTAATTCGTTGTTCATAGCCATTTTTCAATCTTGCAAAAGAATTGAAGTCGAAAATCATTTCTTCTCTAACACCATCCGATTCTTACAGTTTCTCTAGGAACTCTGCATTTTGTTTTGTATTGCCATCTGTATTAACCACTTCTGACCTTTATGGTAATTTCCTTCTTTCAGTTAATGCAATTTTTCATTACTGACGTAAACTTGTAAACAACCAGCCGTTTGGAATCTTGAGAAAATATACCTGGTTGATATCATTGTGTGAGACTGTTACATTGAGCTTATTTTTCAGAAATATTGTTGCTTTCTCAATGCATTGGTTATTGGAGTCTTTCTGTTTTCCTCTTTCATCAAGACCGTATATTTATATTGAATCATCGCAACATTATTGTTTCAATTCATTCATTTTGTCCTTGATTCTATTGTATGCCCTTTGGAGACCAGTAATATAATCAACCGGTAAATTAGTGTGTCGCTCTAGTGTCTCAATTCTTTTTTTTAAATTGCCAAGTTTAATTTGTGTTGCTATGATTTCATCTCTAACTCTTATAATCTCCTCCATCGTCTTCGATATCTCTTTTCATGGAGCGTCATACATTTCCAGCTTAATTTTCTGTAATTATCTATCCAAAATCTTGTTAGTCACAAGATGGCTCATCTTGGATTCCATGTACTCTCTTCAGGTCATGTTGCCCACTTTCACGACAAGTAGATTAAGCTTTACATCAGTTATCTCCATTTTGTTCTGTTCCTCCTGATGATGGTCAGGGTTTCCCAACTGACTCCTCGCGAATTGCTGAGAATATAGGATAGGATAGGGGTGGATGGGGTGGAAGAACCGCATTGTTGTCGGAAACTTTACTTTGAGGGGATGCATCCTTAACACTTAAATTGCATCTGACTACTCTATCCCTAGAAATGGAATTACCTTTTGAAGAATAGCAAAGAGTCAGGCGATTATTGTAAGCCATTCAGTATATGTTGATATTTTTTTAATTTTTAGACTTAAACATCTTAACCCACTTCTGGCATTATATATATATATATATATATATATATATATATATATATATATATATATATATATATATATATATATATATATATATATATATATATATATATATATATATATATTTGATTGCATAGTCGTTTGTATTTTGACAATGTTTATGACGTAAAGAAGTAATTCAGACAGTTTACTGATTATGCGATTGTATGACAATCCAGGTTTGTCTTCTAGCGTGTCATAAATTGCCTCAGGGAAAGAGATATAAAATTATAAATATTTTTTTCGGTGTGAACTTAATCATTTTTGGATTTTGAGTGTTAATGGTTTAATTTGTATTCTCATGTTACTAACATTTGATTTCTTTGCTAAGAAAGGGTAATGGAACGATATCCAAAACGGTTTGAAAATGAGACATTATTAATTGCTGATTTCAAAGCTTGCAGTTTAGTTGGCAAAGGGCTAAAATGTATTGTTCTCCAGGCTAAAATTACCTTTTGAATCGAGGACTCTTGAGCCATTAGAAGTACTAACTTGTCATGGCGTTCGTTCCAACCCCTGTGTACGTCATGCGAACTGCTAATCCATAAAATTCGAGCAGACGACATTTAATTACATATTTTCAGCAGTGCTCTGTTATTCATACCTAATCCGTGTGGCATTTGTTTGCCGAATACAGCGGGACGACAGTTTTCTACATGTCACTTTCAGTCGCTTCTGACCAGTACAGCAATTTGTTTAATTTTGATCATAAAAATGCTCAAGTCTGGCTCGCCAGAAATATAGCACCCAGCACCGTATATTATCGTTATTTTTAAATGATCAATCATGGCACAAGATAAATTGCTTATCCATTACCTATAAAAGTGTTTCGTTTCAATAATGAAAAGGTTGCAGACAATAAAAATTCAAAATGAGTCAAACCAGCCATCAGCAACCTGATAATGTAAGAATTTCTGTTTGCCATCTATTCGTTCCCGCTAGTTCTAAACATAGGAAGTATTTATGCAACGAAGGTTTGTATTCTTTACCACATCAAAAGCAGGTGATGAAATAGATGGTTATTGCATCGGTATTCTTAGCTTTATTATTATCAAATACATTACTTCGTACTCTCACATTAAGTCAGTCTATCTTGACTTGCGTATTCGTTTACTTTCTTAAATTTGTTTGTCTGCAGCATTACAAGCAGAGGAGGTCAATAAATACTGAGCTCAAGTCAAGAAAGCTAACTTTTTGATGTACTGTTCTTAGTATCCAATAATTCCTGCAATTAATGAAAGCATTAATCGTATGTTGTAATGTTCTCATGTAATTAAGCTAATGTAGCGATGGAAAGATTAAAGCGTTAATCACCGGCCTCTTCACGTCTCATGTTCAGTATATCAATTTAACCACTTGAGTTCCCTTTGCACAATAACGAGAAAAGGCTTGAATGGTACAAGGGCTTAGGAAATATCTTAACTAAAATCATTTTCAGTGTAATCAAATAACCACACTGTTGAAAGTTTTCGAGCAAAAAGATAAAAAAGCACGAAGATTTCATTTCAAGAAAGACAAACATCGGCTCACGTTAGTTTCGTCCTTTAAAATTTCTGTTGTTCAGTGAGCTGGTTTGCTGCTCTTCTATGTTTTATACGTGCCGATTTCTTTCAGTAGTGTCTAAACAATTGGAAATCCAGAGTGTTCATTCATTATTAAAGCCACTTTACAGTAATTTGAAATGTTGAGGAATTGCATGTCTTGAATTTTAAAGGAAATACTGATTTTATATTTCTCGGTGTTAATTATTGCTGTTGGAGAGAACATAAAATTACATTTGATGCAAATTAAAAAAAGTACAGAATTTATTTAAGATGTAACATGGTTTAAAAAAATTGGCGTTTGAGACGAAGGTACTCAGATTTATCGGAAAATTGTGTCCCTCCCCCATTAAAACAACTTTGTTTATATACACACAGGTCGTTATAAATGTCTCTATTCCATTGTGTGTGTTTGAGAGAGAGAGAGAGAGAGAGAGAGAGAGAGAGAGAGAGAGAGAGAGAGAGAGAATTGGTTGGTTGGTTTGATATTTCACGAAACAGCAATACAGGTGAGGTTATTTAGTGCGAAATCGATGGGAGTAAAGCAACTTGCCCAAGACACACCGCAGTAGCTGACTTGGGCTGTTGGGATTTGAACCTGCATCCTTTCGGTCACTAGATCGGAACTCTGATCATTAAGCCACAACAGCTTCTGCTTCCATTACTAGCCTCTTACGACATATAGGAGGGCGAATCAGGTTTATTCTGCATCCCCAATCCCGCAGAGTGTGGTGTGGTGGGGTAGGTGGGGGTAACTATATGAGAGAGTGTTAGAGAGGATTTGGACAATACTTTTTAATATTTTTTTTTTTATAACTAATATTCTCCAAAATTACGTAATTGTCTTTTTCGACAAAGTCTTAATATGCTTAAATCTGATTCTTTACGTCCCAAATTATGATTCATCTGTTATCAAATTAAACCGGATAGTGCTGTAAATTGCCGAAATACAGTTTAGAAAGCAACGAATGATTAACTGAAAAATGGTTGTACGCATTGCATACAAATCAGATTGAAAACAAATGAATGAATTGACATTTTCGAACTAATTAAGCTAATTTAACAAATTTATTTTCTAAACGCGTTTTGACAAATTAAATTCTATTTTTATGGGGCTGATTTCTGTAAGACTGATTGAAAGAAATAAATATATTTAGCCCCTAATTTCCTTCAAACGTCATTAGTTTTCTCAATGTTTTTCTGCAACACCACTGCAAACATTATGCCTAGATTATTTTTTGTGAAATGTTTATAAACAAAAATGAAGCATGTAACATAAACATAAATGTGCTTACCGTTAAAGCACCACATGTTCAGTTGCAAAATAAATCCGATTATTTTTTGCCTTTTTCTATAATTGCTCACCAGGCACCAGTTTCAAAAAATTTTCGTCCAATTTTTTTTTCTCAGATTGAAGTTTTACATCATCTTGCTGAAGCTAATTTAGACAATATCAATATTTTCGTCAGAGGCAGAAATAGTGGATAGAATGCAAAATCACTCTTTAGTTTTAAAATGTAACACATCAAACCTCATTTATCTTGAAACAAAGAGTCGAAATATTCCTCAAATCTGAGGAAATCCTGAAAAATTCCCCAGATACAAGAAGACTACGCCTGTAAAGAAAATTCACGATTGTATGATTCTATTATAATTCTTTTTGCTACTGAATGTTTCGTGAAAAAATAGTTCTGTTAACAATCAAGAAATAGAAACGTATTCAAAAATCTCAAATTGAGGACGAAAGTTTGAGATGTTATCTGAAAGAAGTAGCGCCTTTTCTTCTTTGCATCGTACTTTTCAGGGAATAGTATTGGACCACTCCGGTGACCTTGTGATTAGAGCGTCCGACTTGGATGCGGGATGTCGCGGGTTTGAACCCCGGGCGAGTCATACCAAAGACTTTAAAAAATGGTACTAACAGCTGCCTCGCTTGACGCTCAGCATTAAGAGGTTAGTGTTAGGACCGGCCGGCCTGGTGTCAGGATAATGTGACTGGGTGGGACATCATGCTTCATGTCTGCGGCATGATGCCCCAGTGCTAGACATCACTATGAACTGTCACACTGCAGACTTCGTAGCGATATGACTAAAAAATTGTTAAAGCTACGTTAAAAATCTAAATCACACACACACACACACACACACACACACACACACACACACACAAATAGTAGTGGAGAATATAAACATATTACGGCTTGACCTGGTATATGTAGAACTGTTATTGTTAACTTAATGTCTCTCTTTAAGTACAAAAAATATCAAGGTAATAATTACATCTATGAGAGATCCAGTCTGCCTTCATTCTTAGTCAAACGGTCAGGACGGCTTTTACCAATATCTTCTCGGTATCAGTTTTGAGCGATTTTCAAATCGTATAAATATTCCTCTTTTTTCTGCCAAAGAAAGAGGACATCTCAAATGTCAACGAATTTTACTTCGCTCCTCTGGTTGTCAAACTATGTTGTTTGTAAAATTGGACGTCAAAGACTGTTAATTATGTACTATGCCATGGGTTTCGTTTGTGTATGTCTGCACCATGGCTTTCCGTTTGTGTATGTCCATGGCGAAATAAAGGATATCAAACATAATAACCATGCATAAATCGAACGTGTTTACTTCGTAACTGTTAGCATTAAAATGAAAAACCACAGCAAGATCGCGAGTTCAGAATTGTGCATTGGATCGAAAATCTACAGAAGCCAGTCAAACTGAAATCTATGTACACTCTGCTCTGAAATCAGTTATAATTTTAACCGTTACACTATAATTTAATTATTTCGTTTTGTTAGAAATGTTCTTTCGTGATAAATATAGAGCTTTTTAGAACATCTTCTTAAACCATGCATTTTATGTCGCCCTGTTGAATGTTTTAGTTTTCGGAAGACGTCAGTTTAAAATCCATTATCGTATCAATGAAGAATCTCACTGACTGGTGCAACTATAGATCCTTTTCAGAGTGATGTCATCAGCAGCCATAATAGAGTACAGCTGATAGATTATATAATCTATTAATATTATGTAGGAAGTAAACAACAAATTAATTGAAACTTGTATCACGTACATGAAGAGAAACCGGAAAAAAGTGTCTATATTAGTATATGTGTTGATTTTGTCGCAGTATGACTTGTAGGAAATGTCCGAATTAAACTGACGTATTTAGTACCGGCTGTCATGTTGTAATCCACGCATATGATTGTACCGACCGAAGAATCTTAAAATCGTCTGCTTACTGCCTAATTATCAAGCACCCCACCCACCACAAAACAAGGACACCCCTTGGTCACGATCAAGACCTCCTGTGTTTAATCCAGTTGTACGTATATTTATTATTATACATTTAAAATCGTGCAATCACAAGTTATATAAACAATATGTCGAATTTAACAATATCGAAATCCAGAGAGAATGAGTTTGAACTTTTCAAAATTTTATAATCAGTAAATTTAAAGATTTATTTTTATAAGCTTACAGTTTTCAATTACCTATAATTGTATTCCACTATCTTCACATATTTCTTTTAACGTTGTTCCATTGGTTTTAAGGCCGTCAGTTTACAGTCCACCGAGGTATTACAGAAGAATTTCTTAACTGGTGAAAATATTGATCTGTCTCATTCCTGTGTTAATCGTCTCTCCTTTCGGCGGCAAAACCAATATCAGGAGTAATATTTTTGCGACCTATGGCTTCCGGTATTTCCACCGGTCTTGCATATTCTAATCGTTTATAGTTTATTTAGTATTGTCCGACATATACACACTAATGTATATCCTCTAATTACAAAAATCCATTTTCTGTCCATACCAATCAACCTGACTGGGCAATAACACAAGCATCGTCAGTGAAAAGTCTCTCCAAAGACAATTCTATTACAGGCAGCCGACCCATGGATGTAATTTCAACAGATCAGAATCTTTATAACGCTTGATTGCTTCAGTACGACAAATTATAAACGGTCAAGCTAGAAAAATAGAATTTTTGAGTTTATTTACTCTCAAATAGACTATTTCCGCAATATGCATCTAGTACAGAGCAGCAATATGCGTACTTTGTTCGAACATAGCAGAAGTAAATAAAATATTTCATAAGCCTATTTATATTTCTTAATTTTGTTCAGTTTCAGTTATAACATTATTTTCAATAATTTTGCTCTGACATAAATTTTTTGTTGTTGTTGCAAATAACCCTTCGTTTTTAATTGATATTATTGTTTTGGATTAAAGGCCATTTTTCAGCATATGACAGGCTAGACATATCGGCCAGTATATTTGGTGGAGGAAGAACCTGATTAACCCAGAGAAGAACCACCGACCCACGGGAAGTTAATGGCAAGCTTTCTAACGTACCCACGTCGGAGACACGAACCCGTGCACACAGAGGTGAGATGAAAGTGACCGTAAAGACGAGCGCTTTAGACACTCGGCCACCTTGTGCCCGTCGTTTTTAATTGAAAAGATTTTTTTCTTAACAGGTCTTATAGGCATTTTTTTTCAAATATAAACCGGTTTTCAGTAAAATGGGATGTGTTTTGAAAATGCCTACATCATAATTATATCGTATTGTAATAACAGAATGGCTGTTTTAACTACTTGGTTATAACCATGTGACGTCGCCGTTCCGACTTAGTATACGCTCAATTATAAAAACGTTGCAAGATTGTGGATAGATGACAGTCCTTAAGTGCAAGTCAATAAAGAGAAGATTAATCAATAACTAAATTTGTAATGTAAATAAAGCTTTATTCATTTCTCGCAAAAAGTGACAAGTAAAATGTAAAAAAAGGATATTTTTTTTTTCAAATTCTGATTCTTACTAGTCTGACCAAAAATATTTTACGCTCAGACAGGAACATATATTTGGTCATGAGATTTCTGACAGAACAGATGCACTTGGTTAACCCGTCTAATCCCACCCCATCATATATTTTTCCATCAAATGAGGCAGTAATATCGGCTTTCCAGACCCTGTATTCAAGAAAATATTTGAGTACGACACTCAGACTATATATCAAACCACAAAAACCTCCAGGTTAAGAATTTTGCAGAGAATAAATCCATAATCAAAGTACTTTTGGGTTCTTCTTGACTTTCATTCTTTTGCAAACATGGTGCATTTAAAATAAATTTGGGTTTTGAAAGTGTGATTTGAACATTACATTTGACTCATTGTCTGAGTAGAAGGGATGATATCTAAACTTAAACATTAGCTCAGATGTAATGTTCTTAGAGTCTTCATCTCGATATCGTTCACTTTAAAATACGGATTACAATACTGTTTCCGGTAGACGGGCATGACAATCAGTTTTTCTCAGTTCCTGTTTCTAGTCCAAATTAAAACCTCAGCACATAATATCTTTCTGAATTGTTTGAAATAAATATGGAAAAGATATACAATCAAACAATAGATTGTTCCTTACATTTTTCCTAACATCAAAATCGGTTCTGTTTAAAGTGCATTTCGTTATTGAAGCTAAACTAGTTCTTGAGACGAAAAAAAAACCAACACAAGCCAGTCAAGGTTTCATTGCACGGACATTTATATTCTTAAAGGTGAACATTAATGAATAACACGCATGACAAGCTTATGGATAAACGAGATGAAATCTTTACCCGATGTGTGCATGATGAAGTCCTTTGATTGTTTGGTGTGAAATGTATATGAGATTTTTAAATATGGCAAAATTGGCTAAGTAGCTGCATTTACTGAGAAGCGATTTCATGACAGCCTCATAACAGCATGGCCACAAAGCTATATCGTGTACCACAAAATGCTGTAACGAGAGAATCATGAGTGGCATCATTCAGTTATGCATAAGTGGGATCTAGGATTAAGACATTAACATTAAGTTGTGCAACCAAAATAGGTATCTCTATTTATGCCTATCGAGTTCCAAAATCTACAATGCGGTTCAGCTTGATCGTATAGTATATATTTTCATGCATTTTCATATTTCGTCATTAAGGTTTCGTAGACGTGAAAACCCCCAAACAAAACAAAACAAACAAAAACAAACAAACAAACAAAACCTTCGCAAGAACTCGCGATTTCTATTTGAGTTCCTTGCTGAGCTAGGTAGTAATGTACTCGGAGAGGAAAGAATCCCGACTTTTGCAGGTGCATGATGGTGTACGGGCCGTTTTCCAAATATAAACACCTTTAGCCAAAGTAGACCCTAGACCACGCTCAGAAGGGTATAGGTCTTCGAAACTGCAAAGTTACGGTATGTGAGTACTAGATAATTGAAAATAAGTTGAGATTTCTCCGTTTCTAGCTGACGAACCGATGTGTCTCCTCGCTGAAAGAAAATCGCTAACTTCTTTGCATACAGAGAAGAATCGTATATTGTTAATACAATAATAAATATTGGATCAGCTCTTTTCCAACCAAAATCGAGATTAGGACGATGGCCGGAGGGCGACGACGAGAAATTTCGCAGCAGCGGCCAACCCTTAACGGCAAAATAAATGAATTAAATAAACTGATTCTAGTAAGAAGAAACTACTAATTGTCTTGGGAATAGACTAGACGAAAATTCGATGATTACTGTGTCAAGATTGCTTTTTTCTTTAGTTTTTTAAAATTATTTTTTTCTACATTTTAAAGTACAGAGGAATGAATGGAAACATAGCCGACGACTTCAATCAAAAGCACGGTTTTCATCGTTACCCATGGTTTTACCGAGTTGCAAGAAAAAACAAAACTGTACCGAAGTTTTCAGGCTTTAATTTATACAAATGCGTACTTACATTTGAAGCCTTTTATTCCCTTTACAAAAGCGTTTTGGAATACCAGTTCAGAATCCTCTATGCTGGTATTGTATAATATTTATATATTTCCTACTGATTTATACCTCACAACTACAAATACACATTTCCGGTTCCTCATGAGTATAAAAATAACTCTTTCACTTTCTCACTGTTCAAATTAAAAATAAATCACATTCTCAAGACCCATATTGTGTGTCAGGACATTCAAAATTTCATCTGGCCGCAACAAGTACAAACCATTCATTGCTTGTATTGTATAATATTTATATAGTTCCTACTGATTTATACCTTACAACCACAAATACACATTTCCGGTTGTAACAATGCGCACAACAGCCATCTATACTCTTGTAATACGGTACGGGCGACAGACTCTTGTTTGAACAAAGAGGTCAAGCATGTCTTGTCATCATGACAATACTCTTCAAGAATCAGCTGCCATTGACTCTGTCTAACAGGTCACGTGATATGTCATTTGGTTCTTCTCACTTTGGGTTAATGATATGTTTTTGATAAGTCTGTAAATGTGTCGAGATCAGTAAAGTTTCCTGTTGACATGTCGACTATCATCAAGCTAAAACCTGTTATTTTACAATTTAATGCTACTTTTCACAGCATTCCTGCATTTTCCAGTCATCCATGATGTGCCGTGAAACACCCATCGATGAAGTGCCGTGAAACACCCATCGATGATGATCCGTTCAATACCCATCGATGATGTGACGCAAAACACCCAACCAAAACCAATCTCCACGTTTATAGGGTCTAACTCCATGATAGTTGTAAAATAGACATTGGGGGTGATGGCGGTGGTGGTGGTGGTGCAAACCAGGTCTTTGGTATTAAAGTATGTGGGGTTTTGTTGTTAATGTTGCTGCTGGTTTTAAGGAAAACAGGATTTTGATTTAAATCTAAAACGATTTGTAAGTTTTCTCCCGTTTAAATTTACATCGTACTCCTCTCTACAGAGAGCATAATGTGGCAGACGATTCAATTTACTTGTTTGTAACAAGAGCTCAACGAGCATAAATGCTATGTAAGGTTAGTAATTGGCTATTGTGCAGCTGACTTGTTCTGGTTGAAATAAAATAGTCTCAGCTAAATGTTCTGAGTATAAAGTCTAAACTAATTTAGTTTTCGTGTGATTGGATGGGGTGGGAGATTGGCTGAGAGTTGGGGGGTGCAAAAGGAAAGAGTATTTAAGATCATTTGCATGTATTCGAATTCATCGCCACACGTCATCTGTCTCTGGATGTTATAAGGATAGTTATCTCCTTAGCCTGACCACCAGGTGTTGAGCATGTAAACAAGGTGTTGCGCTTGTGAGCCAGGAGCTGCGCGCGTCAGATGTGTCGGTGATCGTATTGTTGATATTGACTTGTGCCGCTATTTATGGTTTTCAGCGTCAATTATTATTATTATTATTATTATTATTATTATTATTATTATTATTATCGCATAGGAAAATAATACTAGTGAAACTGAAGTCTATCTTGGAAAACCACGAGTAAGAAAAATTTAGTATCGGAGACTGACAAAGTACCAGTCTCCATCTCTAGCTTTGTTCGTTTTGCAAAAGCAGGCCATGACGAATGGATGAATGTGAGCGTACCGTCAATACATATTTAAACCGCAAGTAAACAAGATTTTGGGGTGTAAATCTTCTCCAAAACATTTCTTATAAAAGATAACTAGAAGTCGACTCCGTACTAACTGGTTGAATTCTGGACTCTTGTGTCTTTCGAATGCAACAGTCGAGTACTCAGTTACTTCTGATGCTCTTACACTTTATTACTCATTTTCTCGAACATGGAGACTCGATTTCGAGACGATTATTCCAATGATAACAGCTGAAGGCATTAATTACTATGGAGTTCGAAAACATAAAATACATCTATAATGTTCAATTATGAAAGCTCAAACTTTTGCCCTTGCCTGCTAATTTTCTTTCGCAAACAAGTTGTTGATATATCAATTTTTCAGGCCAATTTTTTTTTCAGGATATCAAAGAAATTGTTTGTTAAACAAACCTAGGGTAAATGCTCTCATCTAGAAGCAATTCAAGTGCTGAGTTCCATTGATTGTTTTCTAGATTTCAATTATTGGTCAGTAATGGTGAATGGCTAATCAAGGATTTGCTTTCTTTCTGTAATGCCCACGTACAAATAAAAAGAAACCCAGAGTGTAAATCGTGACAAAAACTTTAATGAAACATTTCGACTCTCACTGTGTCTCTCTGTCTGTCTCTGTATCTGTCTGTCTCTCTGTCTCTGTCTCTCTCTGTGTATGTCTGTCTTTCTGTCTGTCCGTATCTCATATTAGAGACAATAATTCCAGTACTGTAATCATCATTGCATTTTGTGCCATTCCCAATATTTTTCGTGTTGCACTTCCAAAAGTTTCTTGTCTTAATAATAGTTTCTATAAAAAAAAAATAAATAGAGAACAGTCATTTTAAATGGTACCAATCTATGTTTGAAGAATAGTTGGTCTACCACATTCTAAAAGGTTGTAATGAAGTTAGTCTGATTACTGAATTCGGTATTATTTCCTTCCGTTTGATATTTTTGGTTCACGAGTATATTCTTTCATTTTCAGATTACGTGAATTTGGTCAGAAAATAAGGGACAGTATTTTACACGCAGATGCATTCAAGAACATTTTTCATAGTTTTACTAGGTGAGTATATGACTACTATAGTTAATATGTAATGATTCTAAAAATACATGACGTATTTATTGAACATAATGTCGTGTGTGTGTGTGTGTGTGTGTGTGATTTGGATTTTTAACATAGCTTTAACAATTTTTCAGTCATCGCTATGATGTCTGCAGTGTGGCATTTTAAAGTGATGTTTAGCATTAGGGCTTCATGCCGCAGACATGTAGCATCATGTCCCACCCAGTTACATTATCCTAACACCATTCGACCAGTCCTAACACTAACCTGTTAATGCAGATCGCCTAGCGATGCAGCTGTTAGTACCAGCATGACTCGGCCGGGGTTCGAAACTGCGACTTTCCGCATCCGAGGCGGACGCTCTAACCACTCGGCCACTGGAGCGGTCCAAGTAAAGTCGTTAAAACTTCGCTAAATCGTGCGATTATACTAGGAAAATATGATTAAAATGAAGTCTTTGTTTTTATTTTATACGAAGTTCGTGTTAAATAGAGTAACATAAATATTTTCAGTATTATGTAAAAGGTACGTTACAAAACATATGTATTAAAGTATTTAGAAGCATGTTCATAAATAAAAACAGTTTACATCGGGTTTCAGAACATCAATATAATCGACAAAAATGTCAGGTTACTTTAAAGTTATAGACAGAAAGATAATTATTTTCAGAAACTTATAAATAAATGAAAAAAACCTGTATCAAAGGTTTATTAAAATGAATGAGCCCATTTTTTATGACTTACCATAAAATGTTCCTGATTAGCTTGGCAATCAGATTCAAGTGTACTTTTGACACATTTTTTTTTTTTGCTACACAGTGAAATTGAGGCACATTTGCAAATCTGTTTGTTTAATTAGTTCATTTTGAGAATGAAATGACTAATTATGATATTTTAGTCACATTTTGCTCAATAACAAACCATTAACGCAGATTATATTGCTGAAATCAGATAGAATGGTTCATGTTACAATGAAACTCGCAGAGAAAGATTCTTCTGTTTTGGGGAGTTAGCGTGAATTTATATTTGATGATGATGATGATGATGGTGGTGGTGGTGGTGGTGGTGGTGGAGGAGGAGAACCGGAGAGATTTTAAATATTGTTTTAACTTAATAGAGGTGAACCCGTTTAATTTAGTAGTGAATCTGTTTCAGGTCTAAACATCTTGGGGACAAAGTTCTTTGAACTATCCTATTTTGCCTGTAAGATATCCGTCCATGAATATATTTTGCAATGCGTTATAATGTATTTCAACGTAACCTGTAAATACAATGTTCGTCAGAGACTAATGTTATCGACCTCATTGAAAGTTCGATTCATAAATCGAGCAGTGAGTTACCAGAACCCGGTATTTAAATACGTTATTAGCCAGACCTTGAGACCCTCCATCATCTAATCATTGTTCTCGATTTATTTAGAGTATCTGACAATATTTTGAGAAACACCGCCTCCATTGATTTACTAGCAAGATGCTTATTTTGTATGTTTTATTTTCATTTTCATATACACTAGTGCTTAGTTGGAATAAAAAAAAAACAAAGAAATATAAGATTGGATCAAATGTGGGAAACATGACTCTTAAATTGCAAGCTAGATGCATAAACATGTCAAATATTAGGAAAGATTCTCTTAATTTTGTCTCTGAAACCAAATAATCATCAATACTCAATGTACCAGCAGCTAACGTAACAGGACATGGAAATGGTATCGGTCTGTCCGTGCTTTCCTTTCGTCCGTCCGTTTGTGAAAATATCCATATACATTATGTCATTTAAATACATTTTGGAGCTTCATCTCTACGACAGCTCGTAGGAGTTCGATGATGAGCACAGTTTGCGTAAATGCTATAGAGTTATGGCCCTTGATAATATTCGTACATTAGCCTTGAGAACATTTTAACTTCCACATTTATTTTTCAACCGAATTTGCATTGAGGCTTCATCGCAACAAAACCTCGATGGAGTTTGATGATGGGCTTATTCTACACATATTTCGGGGAGTCATGGCCCGTTGTCGCTTTAGCATCCTTAATACACAGCCTTGTGAACACATAGTTATTATTAGATTTCAATCAAATCTGTTGAGTAGCTTTATCCATATTTCTTAGAGTACTTGCTCTTGATCACCTTGGTATTGGCTGTATAATCCATCCTTTTTATTTGATTTAAACCAAATACTGTCTCATCATCTCTTCAAGAGCTCACAAGATTTTATTGAGGATATTGAGCGTTTATTTCTAAGAGTTATTGCCCTTATATGACAGGAACAGGCATTCCACTGGATTGTGCACACTCTGGTATTCACAATTCATTTCTAATTTCTACCAGACTATCTGTAAATATTTACCTGAACAAGGTCGCAGATAAATTCAGTGATGAGAACATTTTTCCTTTTACTTACAGAGTTATTGTTTTTGATAAACTTGGAATAAACATCCCGACAGATTATGAACTCTAGAGCATTAATACATTTTGTTTGATTTTAATCAAATTGCAGCGATACCTTAGCTTTGCACGAGCTTTCATTAGTTTAAAATTACCAGATGTTCTTCTTATTTTATATTATTATTGCACTTGGACAGCTTAGATTAGGTATTGTACAGATATGTGAACAGTCTAGCATTTACATTTTCTTTTTCGAAATGTTTCTTTAGATTCATCTTAAAGACTTGAGTACTGGTAAAACCTTAGCACATTTATACTGTATACAATTTTCAAGATATTCATCACCACAACGGCTACAATAAAACAAAAAGAAAAAAAAAAAAAAAAAACTGCGGTGACATATTTCTCTGTATCTCAACAGTGATCTGTTAGTAGAGCCTGAATTATTGCGCAAAACCAAACCACTCTTTTGTACATATTTCCTTAACTACCCCTAGAACAAGTACTTTACTGGTTGCTTGTTTGTATAACTTTGCCGACAATAAATCAGTCACGGAAATATGAATCTATGTTGAATTCGCCTTTATAAATGCATGGGAGAGTACATACACCAATACTATCATGCCATAATGGTGTATTCTAACCATCATGACCACCATTAATATTATGGGTGAGTAACCATAACATTACAAGTACCTGTTTAAAGGGTCATCTCGAAATTAATGATAATGTTTTAGATGTGTAATGTAATGTTGGAAACTAACAAAAAAAAAGATAGTTCCAGTGGCTGTTAATAGGATTTATTTGACATATTTTACATATTTATAATAACAATAAAGTAATCTATGTACTCCTATCATGAATTACAATGCATAGTTTCTGTTGTGCTCATTTGAAGTCATATTGCCAACATATAGGATGTAATGACCATGATGGGAAAATAAACTTTAACGAGTTAGATTACCAGACTTTCCAATTTGAGTTATAAAGCCCTATTGTTAAATCAGTGTTAAATAGCCATAGCTGGAAAGTAAACAAGCACGTGGCTTTTGAGGAAAGGCGGTTGCTTAAATCGAGGTTCAGTCATTGTGTATAATAATAACATTTGCATGACCTGGAAGAAGTGGATTTTAAGACAGATGAAAGACTAATAAAAGTGACTACCAGATTAAAATGAATATATATTCAACCAGATTCAAAAATTAAAACATGTGCACAACCACAAAAGTGGCTAATGCAACGTGAAAAACAACTGTACATCATGATATTTGCAATTTCATTTCAGTACTAAAAGATCGCCCTATATTACTGATGTTGGATATGGGTCAAGAGTACAAGCAGCGACAAAGCTAGCAAAGGCACTAATAGGTAAGTCTTTTCAGGGTATTGTTATTTTTTTTCTTGACAACGTAATCATGTCATGATACTGTAAGAACCCTATCGGTCCTTAAGGGTCTTACAGGTATTTGTACATGAGGAGAGAGAATGTTGTATTTGAGAAGGTCAAATATAGGAGGGGGATAGAGAGGGTTTTTATCATCAATGAAAACGATTTAACAATATCTAATGAATAAATAAATAAATAGATAAATAGTTATTGTGTACAAGCTCGTGTCCTGTAACTCTAATATAGTAAAATGGATTAGGCGAGGAGGCGCAGTCAGGTGTGGTGGGAGACAACTGTTACAATCTGTATTTGGAATAAATTTATTATTCTTGTTTATTTGAGATTGTAATTTTCTATTTTTAAAGATAAAAAGTTACCAACTTGACACTTTGCTTTTCTGTCACTTTGAATTCTAGTGCACTCGTCATTTGTCTGACCAACAATGACAGTGCACTCCTACTATAACCGTCCCCGAACACCACACAACACAATACAACCAGTCGCTGTAGCACGGCAAACAAGGTAACCAATCAATGTATTTTATGGTGTGCTGTGTATTGAATTGTTAATAATACAGTTTGCATGGTATATGATATCAACATCATAAATGCATAAAATACATAACAATAAGTATTTGATAACTATAAGACTTGTCTACGAAACGAATAAGAGCATCATATCAAATCAGATTTATGTGAACTTAAACCATGTGATGATAATTTAAGTCTCGAACAATCAAATCGATTTATGTAAACGCGGCTTATGCACTTGGTGCAGACGACCACTATTATTGTATCAAAGCATGAATTGCATACTTCAGTACAGTCGTATTGGAACCATATTATCACTAAAACATGCAAATTACTCACTTATCAGTAACCTGCTATCAACAGAGAGAATAATTGCAAATGTGAAAGTGTAGAATCTCCAAATACGAAACTCTCATGCTAATCCAAAATGACGGACATAGTTATAGAAGGATAATACATGGATTCTTCTCTTCATAATTATGTGTTTTACATAAATTACTCATAATAGTAGTAGTAGCATACGAATATACTATGTATAGCAGGTAAGCAAAACAGTATTCTCTGAAAACTTTACAGCAACTTTTTAAAAGCTATTTCACTGATTGAACATGTAACTCGAAATTAGGTTAATAGGTTGCCTACTAGGTTGCCAGTCCATAGAAATTAGAGATAATTGTAATTGCTATGCTTTGTAAATGAAACATTATAATTCATATACATTTAATATATACTCTATTTATATAAATACAATTAATAAAAGCAAAAGACTGTAATAGTGTCTGAGTCATCGTGAATCTAGCCATGGTCATTTACAATACAGTGGTAGGTAATATGGGAGTATGATTGCGGAGAACATTGTCATTGCTTTTAAAACTGATATTATTGCAGAGTATTCAAAATGGTTGCATGCACACACTGATTCTCCAGTTTGTAGTGTTTTGCTTCATAGAGTTTATAGTGACAATAGATTGAAAAAATTAAAAACCATATATTGGGAAATTTTTTAACGTACTTTTAAAATTGAAAAGCTTGAGAAACTACATATTTGAAAATTTTGATAAACATCAAATGTAAATATTTCAAACTGTATATTTTCAATATTGTCTTTAAAAAATTCTGGCGGTTTGCAATAAAAAATAATAATAAGAGATTACAGAAATGAAGTCATCCTAGTTGCTCCTATGACATATTAAAAAGCTTTTGAGATCATTTTTGTAAGCTCATATTATTTTTATTGATAAGACGTGAGAACAAATTAGAAGTATATTTATGAATTCTTTAAATTCGGGATCATTTTATTATAATCAGTTAATGTACCACATAGTTCTGCTGCTAATTCAGTGTGATATCAGCTTAGCCATTGCTTTTAACATTTCGGTGCCAGTGGGTAAGAACTATGAGCACCGTGTCGATTTTCAAATATATAACCATTGTTTAAGTCATCTGGAATATAATCTTGTAATTTATCTGCTGAACTCCATTTAAATCTCGAAACAGGCAAAGTTTGCGTCATAGCCCGACCATGAAGATTATTCAGATAAGATATATAATCCATGTATTTTCTTTATCTGGATTATAATCTTATGCATATCTTTTTCGATGCTATTGAAATACAGCCTCTCAACCCTAATTCTTTAAACAAATGCATACCAATCTCTGCTAATAATTACATAATTCAACTTGATGATGGTTTTAGAATAATGCATCAAAAACGATTCCTGGTAACGCAAATAATACGCTGTGTCTGATTTATAATGTTTAATTTTAATATTTCTAAAGTTTTCATAGAAATCAGCAAACAACAAGATATGTTTTTAAATATAGATCATGTCATTCACCCAAGTTTTAATTGACAAAACTCCCATACTGTTTTTGCAAGGAAATAATCTTCTTTTGAATTTTTAGATTTATTTAATAACAGATGCAATGTAGCTTTTTCTGCTTGTTTAGTTTCATTAAATACTTCAAAATAGGGTAATTCCTCTTTAGATCGATTAGATGATAGTTTATCCAAACTGTTATTACGAAATTGATTCTAAATAATAAAAAAATTGTAATTGCCCAATGCTAAAGGATATGCATTTATTGGGTATGCGTGTTAGTTTGCAACCTAATTAGTAAATGTCCATTATAATGCCTTAAATTATGGAATTTCCACAGGGACTGTAGTCTTATATGAGGATATTTCAAGCTGTAAATTACATGTATTGTGTACGGTATCCCTAATGTTACCAGTAATATGACAATGGTCGATACCCTTATCATCATTTAATTTTTGGCTGCATATATGTCAAACAGTTGCGTTTTGAAAGTTAATTTTATCTTTATCAGGCATTTGTTTTAGTTGGATAAATTTAAATCATGACTTTTTTCATTGATAAAATTACATGCAAATGTAATATAAGATAATTATGTAATACATACTATCAAATAGCCTACAAAGCAAATAAACGTATACAAAAAAGGAGGTTATTGGCCATGCAAAATATAATTAAAGAGTTATGGAAGGAACGTGTTAATGGAAGGAAAATGAAAATGATAAAATTCTTGTCAATCAAGCAAGGAATAATAAGAGAAGTATGATCGAGAAAAAACTAAACTTTATCATCAAAAACTAAAACAGGAGGCTATATAGATATACATGCCAAGTTATTACTTTTATTACTAAAACAAGGATTAACATACCCTGGTGGTTACCGCTAATGTTGTCCTGGACCCCTCCTTACCTAATGGTCCACCATTGAATAAACTGGATGTAATATGTGAAAAATACAATTATTGCTACTGTAATAGTACACCTAAAACACAGTGTGATAACATTGCTTCATGATTTAGAAAAATTATCTGGTTCAAAAATATTTGGTTCAGGCAAATGAAAAAAGGCACTTAAGTGGATGACATCATTAGCCGAAGAATTACATAAGCTGAAAATATTAATGTTCACTCAACGCCGTATACTACCTGATAAACATGGGTTAACATAATCTACTAATTTAGTTGCCATGTATCAATTTAATAAACATAATAGAGGGTATAAATATATGTTAACTGTACTTGATAAATACCGCAAATATTCATCGGCGATACCACTTCAAAATAAAACTGGAATTAGTATGACAGCTGGTTTTAACGAAATTCTAAAACCAATAAATAACAATAAAACCATAAAAGTTTTGGGTTGAACAGATAACATACTGTTATAACAAAACGTTTTAGAAACTCTTGGATGATAATAATATTGTATTATACGTCTTATACGCTTTATGGGGTACAGCTGTGATTGTTAAACGTTTTAACAGAACTCATAAAGGTCCAATGTGGAAGTATTTTACAGAAAACAATACGTATAAATATTTAGATGCTGTACCAAAATTAATAGATAAATATAATAATACAAAACATAGAACAAATCAACTATATATATATATATATATATATATATATATATATATATATATATATTATATATATATATATATATATATATATATATATATATATATATATATATATATATTTCTTTCTGGAAAAACGAGACATTAATTAAAGCAGGTGATATGGGTAGAATATCGATGAAAAAAGTGTAGAAAGGATATACACCAAATCGGATGGAAGAAATTTTTGTAAATAATCAATATTTGATATACCAAACCAATTGTTTAGGAAACAGAACACTTGAGAGGCAAAATATTGATGTTTTTTTTTTATAGTTAGTTTGTTAGTTATGCCCGTCACTCCTGCCGGGGTATTGGCCGCCCACAAAAGATAGCCAGAGATTTATGTCCTGTGCCATCCCCTCAAGCTGATTCCAGGTGTGACCCAGCTTAGTGATGTCCGCCTCAAGGTCTCGTCGACGCTTGTTTCTTGGTCGACCCCTTCTCCGCTTGCCTTGTGGGTTCCACCTCAATGCCTGTCTGGTAATGTTGGTTGGCGGTTTACGTAGGGTGTGTCCTATCCAACCCCACCTTCTCTTCATGATCTCGTCCTCTACCGGAAGCTGAGAGTTTCTCTGCCACAGGTTGGCGTTGCTGATGGTGTCTGGACAGCGGATCTGGAGAATTCTTCTTAGGCAGCTGTTGACGAAGGTCTGAACTCTCTTTACGGTCGACTTGGTGGTTCTCCAGGTCTTTGCTCCATACAGTAGGACTGACTTCACGTTGGAGTTGAACAGTCTGGTCTTGGTAGTCAAGGAAATTTCTTTGGAGCTACAGATGTTCTTGAGATGTATGAAGTCTGCTCTCGCCTTTCCGATCCTTGCCTTGACGTCTGCGTCTGTGCCACACTGCTGGTCGATAATGCTGCCCAGGTATGTGAAGGACTCCACCTCTTCCAGGGGACTTCCATGCAGTGTGACTGGATTATTACTGACATAACTGATCTTGAGGATCTTGGTCTTGTCTTTGTGGATGTTGAGGCTAACCTGTGCTGATGTGGCTGCCAGTACGTCGGTCTTGTCCTGAATTTGCTGCTGACTGTGGGACAAGAGCGCTAGGTCATCGGCAAAGTACAGGTCCTCAAGTTGACTCCACAATGTCCACTGGATCCCATTTCTCCGCCCATTGGTGGACGTCTTCATAATCCAGTCGATGACGAGAAGGAAGAGAAACGGCGGCAGCAAGCAGCCTTGCCTCACGCCAGTCCGCACTAGGAAGCTGTCTGAGTTCTGTCCTGCATGGATGACTCTGCAGGACATTCCGCTGTAAGTGTTCTTGATCAGGTTCACCAGCTTGGTTGGGATGCTGTAGTGGCGAAGAAGTTTCCAGAGTGTCTCTCGGTCCACGCTGTCGAATGCCTTCTCATAATCGACAAAACTAATGTAGCGCGAAGAATTCCACTCCAACAATTGCTCGACTATGATGCGAAGAGTGGCTATTTGGTTAAAAATAACACAAGAGATCCTTCAAATCAAAAGAAACATTGGAACGTGATTACAATATAAACAAAAAAGCTCGTTAAATAGAAAGGATATGAGCCCGAATTTAACTCACGGGTACGAGTTTCAGATATACGATATATATTTAATCGTTTCAGAATCCAACATTTACACGGCTTGCTAATGGGCAGTCATATATTCAGCGTAAATACATTACCGTGTCTTAGTCTTAGTCTCCTCTCTTTCAAGACTTACTTGTTTACAAATACATAGCGACTCGATGATTCTCCCTTAGTGTATATAACATAGTGACTCGATGATTCCGCTTCGGTGTACATAACATAGCGATTCGCTGATTCTGTCTAGTGTACGTAACATAGCTACTCGATGATTCCACCTTGGTGTACATAACATAGCGACTCGGTGATTCCGCCTTGGTGTACATAACATAGCGACTCGACGATTCTGTCCTAGTGTACATAAAATAGCGACTCGATGATTCAGCCTTAGTGTACATAACATAGCGACTTGATGATTCCACCTTAGTGTACATAAGATAGCGGCTCGATGATTCAGCCTTGGTGTACATAACATAGCAACTCGATGTTTTTGCCTTAGTGGACATACACACAGTGACTCGATGATTCCGCCTTGGTGTACATAACATAGTAACTCGATTATTCTGTCTTAGTGAACATAACATAGCGACTCCATGATTCCGCCTTAGTGTACATAAGATAGACTTGATTTCTCCTTAGCGTACATAACATAGCGACTCGATGATTTTGCCTTAGTGTACATAAGATAGCGACTTGATGATTCCGACTTAGTGTACATACACACAGTGACTTAATGATTCTGCCTTAGTGTACATAACATAGCGACTCGATGATTCTCTCACTGTGTACATAAGATAGCGACTCGATGATTCTCCCATTGTGTACTTAAGATAGCGGCTCGATGATTCTGCCATAGTGTACATACAAACATACAAACAGCGACTAATTCTCTCTTGTTGCGCAACACAGAGAAGGTTTTGCACTGTCTTCTTAACAAAAACAGTACAAATATGATTTAAAAAAATCCAAACTATGCTTTGACAGTTGAGTAATATTATGACAGAGGCACCTATATAACAAATGGGTCGGAGCATTAGTACCAACCAAGTAACGCTGTGGTCACCCAAGGGCCCGACCCTGGTAACAAATGGGGTGAGTCATCCTTTGTCTTCCTTTCTAAAATATCTCGCAGTGACTTCCATATATTCATCCCAATAAAGTAGGGCATTCGTCATAGTCGATCCCTGTGGCAAAGCATATATTGGACGTAATAATGATCTCCCAAACATCATACATATTATATCATGATAACCGTGAATAGAAAAGGTCTTATTTTCGTTTTCCGCCGCAATAATCAATTTGACCTAATAGTTTTGTCGCACTCCTTTATACCATGTTGTTGGAAATGCATATTTTATTTTTAAAAGCAACGTCATATTCTGCCTTTAGAATATAATGTCTCAAGCTTTAACATCATCTACTAAATAATTACTATACATATCCTTTTGGAGACATTTAAAATATCGTTAATTTTAATAATTTGTGAGAATATTAAATAAAAACAACATAATATTATTACATAATTAAGTGTGAAATATAGAAAATTATTGGTAAAATAAATTTCATATTTTCATTTCTATTGTTTCATGAAAATATATCTCAAATGTGAAAATACAAGATTTCCCATCATGCCATGTGGCGCTTGAATGTGTGTGCCCACAGGAGTTATAAGCGCAAAATGAAAAACTAGCATTTTGTGAGCTAGAACAAATAAATGGAAACTGCATTTCCTTTCCGACATGGAAATTACTTTTTGCTTAAGAAATTTGACTCGACGTCGCTCGCATCTCTCTGATGTCATTTCCCCCTTAATATTAATGTTAAACCCGTTGTAATGCATTTCTAAATCGGACTTGCTGTGTGATAAAATGGTGTAAAGTAGTTTAGAAACTGTCAAAAATATTATTTACTACAACATATTAGGTCACCCAAATCCTACTGCCTCTCAAGTCGCTGATACTTATATAATCCGCCAATGAAAGTGAGGTGAATTTACGAAAAGAGGGGTGGGGTGGGGTGCTGAAGAGTGAATTTAATCTTCTAAGGTTCGATAAAGAAACGAGTATGATATATAATATACAGAAAGGTTTCTTTTCCTGAGCA
>JAECUM010029924.1:0-29746 GCA_016617855.1 Megalonaias nervosa
TGAATCAGATTTGTTTATTTGAAACGCATAAGTACATTATGTAATGAGGATACACACACCATATTCGTTATTGCAGTTACACACAGCGCTAGTAAGAGACAGAGAGGAATTTGTGATTGCACGTTGTTGGATATAGCAGGGTGAATAATCTTTGATTTAAACTGTCAGTACTTTGAGTATTATGTGATTATATTCAAAGACTTGAATATTTAATTTATTCAATCAGATTATGTGAAACATTCGAGGACTTAAGTGGTATTCTTCATTCACGATATCACATCGACATAATAACATTTGGATTAATAATTATGTTGAATACAGTGTTATCAATACAGCACATAAAACACATAATCACTATACCAGTTTCGTTAGGAATACATTAGAATAGTTTCCGGATTAGTGAGAATTTGACTTACATTATTAGGTTTACAGTCCTGGAATTCGCGGACTGAAAGTTATTTTTAATTCTTTTACTTTTGTTTGATTATATATTTTATTTAAAAAGTTTAGTTTCTGGAATCTCGAATTGTCGGTTGGGTTTTACTTGATCTTGTTACTTAAGTTCAAACCCCTAGACGTAACAATATATCCTCCCATTTCCCGATTTTTTTATCATTGTAGTCAATCAGTCTGTTTAGGTTAACAGTCGCAATGAGAGCATCTCGCGGTGTTAATGATGATAATGTTCTCCACGATTTATATAATGAGAATGATTGGCAATACTTTCGGATAAGATAAAAAGAGAAAACATCTTTTCTGAGATGCTTTGAACCAATTTACCTTGACAATTATCACGATGTTTGCCATGTGTGACACGTAAATATTAATGACTGTGGAAGCACGTTTGCATCTTTATACCATAACATTTGAGCACAAATGCAATTTTGCCAATAGGAACTGTAATGTTCTGCAGATTGCAACTCGCAACCTTACTGCTAACCCCCAATGCCCCCATCCCTCATGTGATAACGACTGTAATAAAGTGAAGAAATACCATTCATTATGCATGTATAGATTAACAGAAAACTGTAGATTTGGATCCATATTTTCGTTGAAAAACTCTTTTAAAAATACAAATTGAAGAAAAGAAAAAGAAAGAAAAGAAAACTCCACGAGAGACAAAGTTATTCAATCGTGCTCAATAGATAAATAATCTGAGAAAGTTCTATACAGTTTAAGGAGCAAAGATAGGAAAAAGTAAATGATACAAAGATAGAAAAAGGTACATAATTCAAAGTCCTCAGCAAATATATTAAATCACAAATTGGAAGAACATTTTATTTTGCTTTTTACCACTCAAACCTCTTCTTTCCACGTTGATGTACTGTAAATCAACATACACTTTTTCTGAATATTAGACCATTGATATCAGCTATCGATTTATCGCCACCTGGTTCGTTAAAATTATTGTTGCAACGTCTCCCTATGACTTAATTCCAACACAAGAACAATTTTTGCTCATGAGGAGTCTGTATGGATAGAAAGGTTCTAGGCGACAACTGTTCAGCTAGTGGCTGATAATGATGATTACATTTTTAATTAAGTGGAAAAGGTGAGTCCAAAGTTTATTATTTTAGGACAAGCCCCCTTCATCCCGTTCTGGACGCGGCAGAATAGGATCTGGATCCGCTACTGCATATCGCATAAAATTTGTTTATGACTGTAGTCATGTGTGGTGTAAGTACTTAATTTGACTCCATAAGTTAAAAGAAGCTCTGTACACGTTATATAGTATCTTTTCTTTATTTTTCCTCTCCCCTCCGGTTGTAATTCTCTGCAAATTCGACAATGTAACAATTCACTCCAAGCTGGCGATCAAATTTGTCTGCAGTCCATTGAAAACTCAACTATACGTTAGTTGATTGACGTACGTTACTCTAGGCCTGTGGCTCAGTTCACTTATATGTTCTGATGGATGCCAGAATTTTCTTTTGGCAGACACAACAAACGGTCTGGGTTGGAGCGCAACTTTCGCAGGTTGCGAGGTGTCCACAAGGAAGAAACGCAATAACTGCCTCTCTTTGCTGGCAAACTTTACATATAGAGCTGTTCCTAAGTCTAGCATGTTCTTCTATTATGGACTGTGGATCTAGAACAAGGTAAGGAAGACTTTCTACATTAACAACCCTGAAACATGAATGTTTTATTCCTACAAGTATTTTCTAATAGGCTGAAAACAATATCTGTGACAAAAATCAGCAATTTCCAACTAAACAATATCTCTTATAGGCAATAAAAAGGGATTATTGAATGCAGCCGTCATTCCAATCCTCTTTTGACGTACTTGATTACTATGATATGTATTACGGGTACAGTAAATTCAGGAACCATTTTACCCTACCTTCTAATCAGCACAATATAGCCAGGGCCGCTAAACCCAATGCAATCGTATACCTATTCATTTGAAATATCATCTGACGCAAAAGAGTGTGGTCTATCTATAGGAGCTATGGGCTGTGTGTGTGTGTTAGAAATCGTAAGTGGTGTATTTGCCATTTTCATACGCGCTTTTGTTTTGATAGAAGCACACGCGTAATTGAACCTGTCATAAAGAAACTGACCTAACCGCAAACTGAGGTGAAGATAAGTATCAGCAAGTCTACAAAAAAGCATTAAAATATATAAGGAAAACAAGTTTTTATTTCCTGCATTGCGTAGTGTTCATCAGGAATTTATGCAACTGTTACATTCTTGTAGCCGATTGATGTATCTCAAACAGATGAAAACATTGGTTTTCAACCTTGCCTATGCTATGCCATGCTGGGTAGATTTATAAACTCAGCCATCCCATTTGTCAAACAATCGATAATATTACTACAATACTATTCTGGCTAATAACTACCAACACACGAGAGAGAGAGAGAGAGAGAGAGAGAGAGAGAGAGAGAGAGAGAGAGAGAGAGAATTACGTATGGGCAGAAGTGGGAGATCAGTTTTAATAATACTTCCTGTTCTCCACTTAAGCTAAAAATTACGAGGCTACATTTTAAATAGATATATGTTACAAGATTAGCATATATGAACTAAAACCAACATTAAATTTTAAAACTGCTGCCTAGTTTTAGTTTCAATTAATCTAAAAATACACATTCTGGTTTTAAGTCTTGAGTCAGTCTTAGCTGTGCCGACAATTACCCGACTGTAAGACGTCAAAGTGGTGGCTTACAAATTTTGAAGTTCCAGGCTGCAATCTAATTGGTGAAGCATGAAATAAGACGGCTTATAGAGACATATATAGGTCAGATGTTGTGTTTAATTGCCATGCTCAACTTTAAAACATCTAGTTAAACGAGTTGTATTAAAGAAATGGTCTACGTACCAAATGGAGGCATCGACAATGCTTCTGGAACATTAAAAGCTTCCCGTTGTGAGTAGTTTTCCTTGGTCCTTCCGTTCAATTGTCCAGGTGCGTTTCCAGGAATGGGATACGCAAGGCTGGCAGGGCCGGAAAGTCTCGCATCAACGTTTCGATAGAACGGTCGACTGTTTTGGTCGGAGTGTCCGCTTACCGCTGCTTTAATCTGATTGGCATTTTCATTTAAAGAGGCTTGTTTGCCCGGGGAGCCTACTTTCAGACTGGCTGAATCTCGTGAAGCACTGGGCCCTGAGCTAGCTGGTTGGTTGAGAGAAGCGGACTTGCTGGGAGATGTATCTATTATATTCTGGCTGGCTTGTTGTGCAAGCTGAAAATAAGTTACAAATCTGAATCAATGGGAATAATCGACGGATTAGAATAATAATTTTAAAGGCGTTCACAACAACTGAGTTGAAATAAAAGCAATTGTTTTACTGACACCTTTGCAGCGAATACTAGATTAACGCCAAAATTGGTATGCATAAGATTAAATTTCGAAATTACAAACCACGTTCCTCGTCAAATAATAAATTAAGATAATTACATGACATTATTTTGATGTTCTCTCTCTCAGAAAACAGTAAAGAAATATGGAAAATATTTTTTTGTAAATACGCACCCAAGCTTACAAAGAGGCGGCAGGATCGAAGGTGGCTCTGAATTAGTCAATTCAGAATTTTTAAACCGGATGGTTGTACCTGCACTAGTAGGAGATCAAGCCATGGATATAAGATAATTAATGATGACACGACCAATACCGTAATTATTCAGAGGTATATTTACCTCCACGTTCAGGACGAAAAAGACACAGCTGAGCTAATCATCCCTTTATACTCTTGCCCTGTTTTCAGTTTAAAATTTAACCAGATAGGCTCGCATGTAAAGATCTAAACTAATTCCTGACAAAAAGCAAATTATGATGTGAACAAGCCGAAAATAGAACCATTGGGACACACATTAAAATAAATAGCCGTCCATTATAAATCATAGCGGAAAGGTCGTGCTTTCGTCGCCACAATGTCACTATTAAACGATTATCGCTGCAAAGTGTAAGTTTATTCTACTTAAAACAGTGTAATCGATATAATATAAAATAACTGTCACAAAAACACTATGAAGTGTGACAGCACTTCAACGATCTTTACTTGTTCACATAGTAATTTTAGTAGCTCACCAACTCCTGCTGTTTCTTTGCTACAGCATCCACAAAGCGTTGACCTTTTTTGCCACGAACATACGCACACTGCGGATACCATCGTGTATGCTCTATCCATGGGTTGTCCCCTGGTTCAAAGTTTCTTAGACCTCCGCCGCATTGGAAGCACCGAACATAATCTTGTACACCTGTGAAAGAAAAAACAAAAATAAGATTATTTTATTGCGTCAGCCTATGCTCGATATTTAACATCGATTGCAGAGAAGGCTGTACTAGCTCAAACGACACGCTGTGGTCTTTGAAGTAAACGAAACAGAGAGAACCCGGAGGAAACTATAGACCTTGAAAATTTTCACACATGTCGGAACCGGGAATCCACAGCGGTCCGCATAGGTCTAACGCAAGCATATTACTGCTCCTGTACAAGGGTCATGTACACAGCCGATGTTTTTAATGCTGTAGAACGGTAAGGGTCATTTAATTTGGTATTGTATTCTTGTTTAGAGCAGGAATATTTGTATGTTGGTTTATTCCTTATAAAGGAATTAGTATGAAACATAAGGGTCTACAAGTGGAAATCCGGAGATTTAAGTAAATTAACAATGAGATGCAACTCATATTAGTTGCTATTTAATAGAATCAGCTCCCTCGGCTTGACAACAGCATACTGTTTTCATTTTAATGAGAAATAATCAAATAATTCCAATAATTAAGTAGGAACCTTGGTCTCTGATATTTTTCCCTGGAAATGTTTAGGACCTTGTACTGAAGGACATTTGATAATGTCTCAGATAAGAAATGTCTGGATAATGCTCGAGCAGAGGAATTGAATTTCTTCTCTCAAACGATCTACCTTCCGATATGTAAACTTCAAATATAAAGACGTCGTCCGTATTCTGTAGCCACAAAAAGTTTTTAAAACAATATAGCTGGAGGAATCAGATTCACCCAAAGACAACCATCCACCTACACACAGATATACAGCTCGACATATAACGCTATTCCTCCTCCACATCAATTCAAATAAAAACCTCATCACTGACGCCGTCGCCACCGAGGTCGTCATCTCCATTATGTTTTGCCATGGAACGAAGGCACAGCTTGACAAGCTAAATTTCTATTGTTGCCGTAGTATCTATTATATATTTTGGATATTAAGATGATATCAACATTTAAAAGCTCTAATTTGCATGACTAACATTTTGTGAATTTATGAGAGTTTGGAAAGCGAAGATAACATTGGAAAAGTTATTTTAATTCCCCTGTGACAGTTGGTAGACGCTAAAGCTGATTATTGTATTATGATAACTGAAATAATCGGCATTGTTCTAATTTAAAGGGTTTGGTGTATGATGCTACACAGCATAATTTAATTGAAATTTCTCACATCGCATGCATGTACGGAAATTGTAATATATTAGTAAGCTTACCCACGTAGAAGAATCCCGCTTCCGCCATCTGCTGTGGCGTCTGGTCCAAATGAAGAGGCCACCCTGTGAAAGACTGGATTCTCTTTTCCAGCATTTGATAATCCGAATGCTTGGGAGACTCCGTGGTTCTAAGGGGTCCTCTGGAGAGGCTAGTGGATTGGTTACTTGGGACATTACCTTCCCGTGAGTCCCGAGGAGGCCGGAAGGAGAAGTTTCCAGGATTGCTATATTCAGTGTTATACGCGTCATCAGTGGGTTGTTGAGCTACTGACTACAAATAAAGCGAACTTTCCAGATAAAATGTTGTCTGTATATCAATCCATCTATTTAGGTATCTATCTGGATAACTTATGTACAATGAATATATTTAAAAGTAAATGAATTTAGCCCATTTGAACCACTGAGAACAAAAAGCGAAAAGATATAAAACAAAAGACAAAAGATTTTAATTAAACTAAGAAGCCAAAGGATCTTAACACAGACCGACACCATTTAAAAAAAACAAAAGAGTGATTTTGTAGGACAAGTAGATCATAACTATTTTTACTACTTTTATTGCATTTTGGGGGCCTTTTAGAACAGGCCATTACATATTAAAGGTTATTTCTCCAATATTTGCTGTAGCAATATATTTTAATTAAACTTATTTTAGTTTAGAGCGATAATCGTGGAACATTATCTCACCAACGGAGCACCTTCCAGCGTAGAGACCGGCCGTCCTTGAGCTTCTGGTCTGGAGCTTTGGATTATTCTGTTATCATCGATATGCGCAGGTAATGCTGCACCGTTTTGCATACTTTGATTGTTATCTGAATATTGTCTGCTGGCTGTATTTGGTTGTATAGCGAGATGATTGCTGTCGCTGGTTTCTTTTGTCTCTGTTCTTGTAGATGACTTTGGGATTGGTCCGGATTTTTTAAATGACTCTTGGCCATTTTGGACTGTAGAATCTCTAGCTAATGCTGAAGAAGCTTGGGCTGAAACAGGATTAATTCTTTTAATTGATGGTGTGTGTTGTGCTTGCATTGGATGACGAGAATTCTCGTTCACACGACTAGTATTTTGATCATCTTGCTGGTATATCGGAACATTCTGTGGACAATGTGCCTCACCCCTAAGAAATGGACAGTTCGGCGATATATGACGATGCACTTCATACGGATCATCCCCTCTAGACCAGCGATCATGTGTAACTTTGCAACAGAAACACCTTACTTGGGTTCCAGAAGATGTCGAGTAGAAACCAGCATTTGCAAGACGTGTTGTGCTTATATCAATCGAGCGTGGGAAAGAGTGGAAGCTTGCATATCGAATCCATTCGTAAGCCATCATTTCTTCCCTGGTTAAAGTACCTTCTGTGACCCTATTGAAATAGTTCTTTAAGGAAGCCGGTAGGACAATATATTCCACAGGACATATGAATCTAATTGCTGAACCATTTAGCCAAGGGAGTAAAATTATTGGAACTGCTTTCTCACCTCCTTCAATAAGTGGAATATCGAATATTTTGGCTCTCGATGCAGATAGACCGTGATTGCATTTGTTATAGTTAGACGTATTGCCATCGCTGTCACCTGCACACCTAACCTTTAAAAGAAATTCACAAAGAGGAGGAGAACTTTGATTGTTGATAGACTGTTCGACTGAATGAGTAGATTCATATCCAAGCGAAGAATCATTTGAGATGAATCTTCTTCTCCGGCATAACATCCACTTCGTCTCCTTTTTTAAATTTCTGGATAAGGTCACGTTTGTATATGACCAAAGATGTACGTTTTGGGTGTTGAATAAAGTTGCGAGTTTTCCTTCTGCTGTGGAGACTTTATGTTTGCCATCGTAAGATAGGTTTTCAATTTCATCCTTGATGGATGCGTCTTCCAATAGTATCCCTGACGAGCAATATCCCTCTGATTCATTAGATCGAAACACTGATGTTAAGCTACAATCAATACTGATAGTCTTTATGCTATCACCTAAACCAGAATCCAATTTTGTTTCTAAAATCTTGCCTTCGTCTTTGGTTTCTCCTCGACATTCATCTCCACTATAGTTATCTTGATTATCAGACCCTTTTAGAAAATCATTCACACTCTTTCTTTTAATTTCATCAAAATGGATATTGGACATGATTGGATCATCTGTTTCTTCTGAAAGTTGTATACATCCAGGTGACAATTTAAGGTCTCTAACCTCTTGCGACTTTACATTCTCGATCGATGCTGAATTTAAAGTAATTATTCTTTCTAAATCATCCTCTTCAAAATCTCTTAAATCTAAGCTGGTATTAAATGCGCTGGAGTTGAATGCTTCCCATGAAATGTTTGTGTTTTTCAACTCTTGCAAATTTACACCGTCGTTCCGATCTAAATCAGTAATTACCCCACTGAAGTCTTGCTCTTCAAAATTACTAATGGTATTATCTGTAAAATCGTGCAAATTTGCCATCGATAAAGATGGCGCAATGTTCAGCAAGGACACATCTACAAAGAGCGATTGATCTGATTCATTTCTTGAGGATAAAGTATCTCTATTGTCATGGACGCCTGTGCCCAGTCTGTAGGAGACTTCTGGCACATCTCCGACAATTATTCTTTCCGTGGCATCGGAAACAATAATTTCATCTCTTATATCTTTCACTCTTTCTTCGTGCACTGTGTTTGTTGATTGATTTAATTGTTTGGCATCTTTTTTGTTCACTTCATTTTTAGGTTTGTCTGTTTTAATGTAGTGTAACCCATATGCGCTATGAAAGAGCAGTGATATGTAGTGTAACCAACATTTGATATAAGAGATCAGCGACGTTTTGTGTTGCCTTGAACCACCCACTATGTCTGGTTGATGTCCTAGGCAAACAAAGTTGCATTTGGCTGATGAATGCCTCTTTGTCACTCTGCACATTCTGAAAAAAATTTACATCAAAACAACTTTTTAAAGAAGCACACTGCATGTGATTTCATATCTCAGATAGTCAGATATAATTCTGATGACTAAACTCCCCGTTCCTAAAAATTATCTTTTCTTTAGTTACTGCCTCAAAGATTTGGGTTTGGATAACAAAGAAGTATCGCGCTCTGCGTGCATATCTGCGGTCCCAGGTTCGGTGCCGGACTATGGCACGTACAAAGGTAAGTGTTCAACCAACCAAAGTCGATGGTTTTATAAGGGCTCCTAAGTTTTCTTCACCATGAAAGACCACATATCTGAGCCATAGAAAGCGTGTTTGTATGCATAAACAGGAACAACTCGTCCATTCACCGTAACTCAATGAAGTCGAATTTAATTTAATTTAATTTACAAGCATTATGTTAGATAAAATCAAATGTACCTCAAGAAAGTTTAGCATCCTGTTTGTGTGTATACATCACTGTTTCGTTATTTTAAACATAAGACCATTAGATAATAGTTCCTTCAGTTTTTGAATGACTCAGATTCTGTCGTCTTTCAGATCAATATTTTTCATCACACTAAGAATGTGTCCCATGAACCCTCGGGATCGGCATTGTGTTTTCTTTTGTTTTATTTATTTGATGTTTTGTTTTACGTATTGTGCTACAAAAAAATTTGTTATGATTCCTGTACTTTCAGGTAAGTTTGACCGTTCCTGCCAATAAGTCACGGAAGTATAACCGAAGACTTGGCTGTATTAGCATCAATAGTACTAAAGACACCAGCAGCATTTTCTTCTTGGCTGTTGTTTATTTTTTTATTTTGGGGTTGGGGGGTTGGGCGGTTTTGAGTACATGATAGGCCATACATGGCGGCCAGTATATCTGGTACAGGAAGAACCTGGGAAAAAAAATCCGGTAAGAACCACCGACCCACGGGAAGCTACTGGCAAGCTTTCTCACAAACCCACAATCATTCCCAAGTCTGAGACTTGAACACACGCAAATAAAGGTGAGATGTCGGTGATCTGCAAAGTCGACAGCCTTATACCACTCGGCCACCCGGGGCCACAACAGCAGAGGTAAAAGTTGAAGTAGTAGTATTAGTAATGCTGATAAGGTATCATCTGCGTGTGCTAACATAAAATTGGCAAATTCGATGTAAAAAGAAAAACAGTTTCCCTCTCAGAGTTTTTCTTTTCTTTGTATACGCCAGCCTTAAAACGGAGTGTAACATATTGTAATACTGTTCTCCTGTCCGTAACTTTATATTTAGATCGTATAGTGACCAAACCTTATGGTGGACTGGATTGCGTATCGATGTTGGGATCGAAAGATCAAAGGTCAGGAGCATTGTGACTGGGAGAAGATAATTTTTTTCTACATAACACAAATTCTAGAGTATGTTCCTTCATCAAACTCTGATTATGGCTTACATGTTTTGAAGAAAATAAAGCTGATAGTTTTGATTTTCAACATTCCAATGTGAATGTCGCTGTGACATATACAGGCGAAAGATTATACTAAAATATTTTCAAATATTTTAAAAGTTTTTTTTTCTGATATGGAAAGAAACCAATCATCAAAAGTTATGTTAGAACGATAAAAGGTCAAGGACATAATGACCCAAATAAAGTGATCTGCTTTCAACATGATATTGTTCTTAGCCGTCTTCTTTTAACAGGATTCACGACTAGATTATCTTCTGAGAATGGGTGGAACCTATTGCTTTTAGGCTAGAAAGGGCCAAGGTCAGCCTAACTGTTACCCATTTAGAAAGGGCCAAGGTCAGCCTCACTGTTACCCATTGCTTAATGTTGTAAAGGGTTGGTTATGTACTGCATGTGTCTACATATTGAACTATTGAACACTAATCTTTCACACACACACACACACACACACACACACACACACACACACACACACACGCACATTCTTTTCCGTGTGCTTTTGCCGAAAGAAAAAGTAAGACTTCACCGCACCCTATCTAGTTAAAATTAGAAAAGTACTCTCTCTCTCTCTCTCTCTCTCTCTCTCTCTCTCTCTCTCTCTCTCTCTCTCTCTCTCTTTGTGCTAACTTTAACAAAGTCAGATGGATGTACGAAAGCAAATGAAACAATAAGGATAAGTACCGTGAACGAGTATGTCCAGTGCATTTAATTATATGCAAGAAATAAAGAAATATATGACGAATCAATGAAGGTTTCAATTGTTCAAGAGACTTTGCACATTTTTAACATTTTAACCTAGTAATAACTCCAGGTTACGACGAATTATCACCTGAAAGAATTAATTATCAGTCCCTTTTGTTTTGAATATTGTAATAATCCTAGGGTAAGTGCTAATTGTATTTACGTCTCCGCTTATGGCTTTCTTACATTTTAGTGATGATTTGTTTGATTAAGGGGAGTCGGTGATAGTTCTCAAACAGAGTAATTAGCCAAATTGCTGGGAGTAGACGTTATAATATACAGTATTCGCTAGATTTTAAAGTAGCATGAATTGGTTTCGTAAAAAAGACCTAATCTAGTTTTTTTTTTTTTTTAACGTGAGGAATTCCCTAATGTACATGTGTTTGGTCTTTCGAGAGATCGGTCTAATTCTATCTATTAGGTATTTAGGTAATTTTAATTCGTGCGTGGAATGAAATACTGGGCACACGCTTGGAAAAGCGTACTGATAAATCATACTAATGTGAAGCAAGAAAAACCATGCCAGTGTGAAATTAGAGACTAACGAAGGCGTAGACGTCAGTTGATTAGAGGTCAATTATTTGTGGTATTAGCGCGTTACAGAACTCTTCAGTTGGAAATGACTTATGTCTTCAGGTCCTCAGAAATAGGGGAAACATTGACCTCAAGTCAGAATAAAGAAAGTGGTTATTTGATTCTCTAGTTAGTGAATGTTCCAAGAACCATACTTATTTTTTTCAAGTGAATATTTGACTGGAATATGCTTTCCCTCGAATCCACCTTATCCCTGCAGGATACGTAATTTATTTACATTTATTAAGATCTGGTTGCCAGTGAGAAAACTGTTCCTTTCTGGAGTCAACTATTTGTAGAAAAACGTTACCTAAAGTGCATTAGCTTAACAAAAGGTCACTACATAAGTGAGTAAACAATGTCTTTTAAAAGTTATATTTAGCCTAGCAAAACAAAAGTTCATAATCGTTCTTTAGTGTTTAGTGTTCTGGTGATGGTATTAGCTTCAGCAAAGGTGGGGGTGAGGGTAAGTAAACAACACAGGATGGCTAATTGGGAAAGAGCTAGGTTTAATCAACACACATTAGGCAATACTGAAAAACTGATTTAATGCTATATGGGAACTTCGCAATTGTGGCTGATGACACTTCAAATAAATCCAATGATACATGACCACTGAAATTTATCATATACTGACACCTAGAAAAATAACAATAAGACTATACATTATGGTCTCATATCTAGTAAGTTAAGCCCAAAATATGCTATTTAGTCCTGATACAAATAATCCCAACTAGAGTTGCAAAATACAGTTACCTCACCTGCATTGAGTCGTTCATGCAGCAGAGAGGGCTGCAAAGAAAAATACAAGGCAATACAATAAGGTTAATGCATAATAACTACTTATGAACATACAAAGCAACAGAAAATAATAACATCTATCATTGATTTCACCAATAAAAAAACAGTCATACTTAACGGTACAAGGTAAAGGTTTATGCAAATATCTGTTGCCACATCAACCTGCCTTATATATAAATTCATAAAAAGTATAGATTCATAAAAAAGTAGAGAGTCCACTAGTGAGGCCAGAAAGGTCTACATTTTGGAGACATATAATAAGTCAAAACATAAGAATATCATTCATTTGCATGACAAATCAATAGAAACTCATATCAAAGGAAGCTTATACATTCCAGCGCCAAATTCACGCATGTATTTTTCATTTCCGAAGGTAATTTTTAACAAGTTATGCTCATGTGCAAACACAAGCCCTTTTCATACGTGATAATTTTGGAAAACAATGTGTACTAATAGCTTGATACAATTAAAAATAATTGTCATCCATATCATTTTAAGGTATTCCACTTGTCTCGAACCTGCTATGGGAGGGTAGCTCTGCTTCCTAGCCGACTATTAGTATTTCTCTGACTCGATAAAGTGAAGTAACTATGGGAGGTGTAAATGCCTCGCATCAATTTCAAGAATAGCACAAGCCCAAAACAGCTAATTCGCAAATATATCCATAAATTTAACTATTAAACAACAATAGCGGAAATGCCACATCATAGCCTAGAGTTAAGGAATTGGGCAGGGACCACTTTACGAAACTATTCCCTGCTACCTTGATAAATACTAACTATCGTCCGCAAGAACGGAATTGCCTCTCCTTGACATCTAGATTTGAAAGACGTAGATATACCTTAAGTATCATACATAATTTTCACGTTCTGAGCTTGCGCTCTAATTGTCTGCTCAAAATATTTTGAGAATACAGTTTCTGACCAGCTCAAATAATAGGTGATGAAAAGTACAAATGTTCTGACCAGTTCGAGTCCCCAATCCCCATCCACGCATCAGGCTAATATGCACACAAAATGATATATAATTTACATAGCAAAACATGGAGTAAACATATATGTCGTCGTGAAATGTTCATTCATTTCACTTTTATACGGTTCTTTTCCATTTTATATATTATATTCTCTAACGTTATTAAATTAATTACTTCGACAAATATTTAATAACGAGAATATCCAGTTTAAGCGAGCTAATATTTACATGTATTATTTGTTTGTAGAATTTAACATTTTGCTATATATGCTATTTTTAATTTGTAAACACCGTGCAATAATATTGTCCGAATGGGCTAATGTTAAAAAACTGCCAGAAAATACTATCTTCAGCACGCAACAACGAACTTAAAAATGACACTATTGGTTGATTTCTGTGTAAAGAAAATAATGTTGAACAGTCCTGATCTCCAAAGGCATGTTCGCTATCAATTTCAACTCGATTGATTTTTGAATTTGTTCACCTTATCTTCTACATATAACCGTATTAAGAAGATAGATTCTACTTTAAAAACACACACACACACACACACACACACACACACACACACACACACAACCTGATATATGGAACCTTTATTAAAAAACGCTTTAATTAAGTTTTAAGTTTTATTAAACAATATAATCTTTGACTTTCGATTGTTAAGTCTGTCTTAGGTTTAATGAATGTTCCAAACACGCACAACTTTTGATGATTAGATAACCACGATCATTGTATATTGGGACCCATTATTTAATTTCGTGCGGGGCGGGGGAGGTGGGAGGACGGCTGGGCTTTTTATGAAAAAATACGTTCGGCTCCCAAATAGCTTGAAAAAGATATGCTTCCTCTGAAATTAGAGGGAAGAAAACCTAATTATATCAATATATTAGTTACAAATATCTCCAGGTAAAAGAAAAAAAAACAACCAAAAAAAAAAAAAAACAAACAAAAGAAAGAAAGACCAAACAGAAAAAATCTGTGAATCCCTCAAAAACACTAACTGATGCTATACTCTACCAACCGAATTTCCAGGAATTCAAGATAAGACCATTTCTTCTTTTTAGCTGCAGAGTGTTGAAGCCATGTCTGATATTTTGAGCAATAAGGTTTCCAAATCCACCACTATTGCAGTCATAATGGATGTAAGATTGGCACCTTCTTCATTTAAGACAAACTAGACACTATTTGAAGCCTTTTGATAAAATCCCCATGTTCATCTCATTATCTATTCAAGAGAATTAGTAACAGGATTTTCAACGTGTTATTTGTGGCAACCATATTTTAAGTCAGATGGCACCTTCTTCATTCAGGACCAACCAGATATCATAATTAGTCTTCTGGTGAAAGGTCCATTCGATGTGACTTTCCATTTAGGAGGAATAGCAAAAACAAGATTTTCAAGATGGCTCCCATGGTGGCAGCCATACTGGATGTCAGATCGGCACCATTTTTATTTAGCATCAACTAGACATCATCAGAAGTCTTCTTAATAAAACTCAAAGTCTACATGTCTTTACATGTAGGACAGGTAGCAATAAGGTTTTGAAGATGGCCACTGTAGTGGCCATATTGGATATCAGATCGGCACTACTTTTATCTAAGTTCAACTAGACACCATATGAAGTCAAAACTTTATGCTGGTATTATTTCACTTTGGGGGGAGTAGCGATAACAAGATTTTAAAGATAGATGCTGTGGTGGCCATATTCGATATATGATAGGCTAGACGTAAGACATCATTTACCCAAAACCCCGTAATGGTATGACTACCCACTCAGGTGCAGTAGCAATTAAAAGATTTTCATAAAGGCCGCTTTAGTGGCCATATTAGATGTTTGAGGGGCTCCATTTTTTGTAATAACCAACCTTATTTCATAAGAAGTTTTCATGTGAAAACCCCATGTCTATATGACTTTCTGTGCATGACGAGTAACGGCAACAATAATTTTAAGATGGCCTAAGTGGCTGCCATATTGGCTGTTCAGGCGGAAGCATTTTCGTTTAGGACAAACTAGACACCATAAGAAGTCTTCCGGTGAAACCCCATGTTGACTTTCCATTCAGGAGAGAAGAGAGAAAGAGATTTTCAAGATGACTCATGTGGCAACCACATTGGATGTCAGATCAGTGCCATTTTCATTTAGGACTAACTAGACACCATAAGAAGTCTTTTAGTGAAAATCCAATGTTGATATGGCCGTCCATTCAGGAGAATTTGCATTAATCCGAATTTCAAGCTGGCTGTTGTGGCGGCCATATTGAATATCTGAGCAGCACCATTTTCATTTAGGACAGACTTGATCTTGTGATAAATGTGTTTTTAAAGTTTAATGACAATCATGCAAGTAGTTCCTCTGGAGTAGCGATAACAAACTTGTGCTAAAGGGTGAACGGACGTAGGACGAAGGACAGCAGACCATTCCATCTCATAGCATATTCTGGTCTATGACTAATACAGCGAAAATGTTATGGTTCAAAATAAAAATTCCTGCCCCTTCCCAACTGAAAAATGGTCGCTACCTTTGTCCTAATCCGAAGGTATTTTCAAACTTTGATTCACCATCCATAACTGAAAAATAGTTGATGTATTATGGCTCGTATCTATTCTTCTATTCATCCCTCTCTCTTTCTTTTTCCTTTAAGATAGACAGACAGACAGATGATGTAGTTGGATTAGATCAACGAATATGACCTGTAATACATCTAGTTCAGTACATACAATACTGACTTACATAAAAAAGGAAAAACTGAAAAGCAAAACAACCAGACCGTATTTAATTAGACGTATGTGTGCAGTACTTAATCACAATAAATACATAAGAAACAATTAACTAGCCTAATCTCTATAACCTAAGTTTCTGAAACGGAAACTGACAGTAATACCAAAGCATTTTTGTATCCTTAAGTTGTATTCTGATCACACACACACGCACGCACGCACGCACGCACGCACACACCCACACCCACACACATATAACACACACACACACACACACACACACACACACACACACACACAAATTGATAACGGCGTAAATTCAAAACTAGTTTCCCATTGTTCGAGCTAAACAAGCTCTTCGTTAGGGAAAGAAAAACTTAAGTCCATAAAACAAACGCTTGACACTTTAAACCCAAAATAAATTCTTGACTGCATATACAGTATTTAAATGACTGTGGAAATCAATAAACAAGAGATTAAACTAGATATAAATTCGTATAAGATATTAAATTTTCCGAAAATGATGAGATACTCTTTTTAGGCCAGTATATATGAAAAAAATGGAACTTACTTGTCATGTAGTGACCCGAGAATCTACCCAACAGTATGCATAGACAATACTTAAATAAATCACTAAAATATAAATAGCGCACGATCATGTGGTTTTGAGCATTTGATTTCTAAATTTAGACTGTAAGTCATTTATATTACGCAGATCAATCGAGTTGTGAAAACAGGCAGAACGATTGGAAAACACAACACTTTTTGATTGAGTGCTCTGCATTAACAGTGTTTTTTTCTTGATCTACATTGTCTACCCTATTGCTTAAACTATATATATATATATATATATATATATATATATATATATATATATATATATATATATATATGTATGGACAGGAAAAAAAACATGTTCTATTTATATTAAGGTGTAGGTCTGGGATTTTCAAATATATGGAAAACCCAGACCGAACCTTTAAATGAAAACACCAAAACACTGGCGCGCGCGCGCACACACACACACACACACACACACACACACACACACTTTAAAAATAGAATAGCTTTTAAAGTGTTGGTATAAAGCACTCTGAGATACCAGTACTATTGTTATAACAAATTGTGACCCATCCATGGCACATTAATACACATAGTAACCTACAAGCACCTGGAACTTCGCAACGTTTACGTGTACATGTTCCGTGTAGTTTTAATAGTGTCCAAAATACCAATAATACAAATTTACAAGAGCCTGTCAAAACCAGGCTCGGCCCTACGGCAAGGCGAACGAGGCAACCTCCCTGGGCCCCGCGCTTCTCCCAATGTAATCTTTTTGCTTGGGGCCCCGCGCTAATCGCTTGCTGCCTTGGGCCCCGCATGCTGCCTTGGGCCCCGTACATCCTAGGGCCTGGCCTGGTCAAAACTATACGGTACATTTTTTGGTTAGGAGAAAGACACATACTGTAATCTATTTAATTCTTTGTTTGTTTTTCTTTCTTTCTTCCTAAAACCTATTATTAATGGTCTGAATACAGATTATTTAATATCAAAATGTCAGACGGCCGCTCTATCCGCCCCATCTTCCCGTAAGCCATTCTCTCTCGCCGAGTTAGTTTGTAAGGCAGCAGACTAATCGACCGATAGATAACGAAACAGGGACGGGCTATGAATACATGCCTTCATGATAAGTCGCCTCAACCCACCACCACATCTCTCTCTCTCTCTCTCTCTCTCTCTCTCTCTCTCTCTCTCTCTCTCTCTCTCTCGTAGAAAGATACCAGCAAAAAATCCATGAAAAAACGAACGTGGCTGATTTTCGACTGTCATGCAGTAATGTCTCTGGACCTATGAATGACGGCAAAATATAGGCACACAAACTAGCGGAAAGGGGGATGATAGAAATGGATGAATATAAACAATTGTATGTTTGATAGTAATGTTCTTTAAATCAGAATAATGACTTAGATCAACTGTAATACATTTAAATGTTCGAATTAAATCTTGCTTTATCCTCATTTCGCCTAGTTTATACTTCCCACTCGTTTTGATATGCTGAGCGTTCGACGTTCAAGTACTTAACATACTGTGTTTTTAGTGCCCAAATTTCTTCGTTTAAACCATCTGCAGACTATTTTGTTACTTATAAATAAAAAATAAATGATTTGCCTCGCTTTAACACAATCATAGAAGTTTACTACTACTAAATATTCTACTAATCGTAATACTTCTACTACTACTACTTCTACTACTACTACTAATAATACTAATACTAGCAATAATAATAGTAATGATAATAATAATAATAATAATAATAATAAGAAGAAGAAGAAGAAGAAGAAGAAGAAGAAGAAGAAGAAGAATTAGAAGAAGAATAAAAAGGAGTATGAGGAGAAGAAGATCCAAACTAATGACGAATTTCCCACTAGGGAGACGAGGCAGATGGCTGGGGCGGCAGATTTTAAAGTATGACAATATTGCTTAAAAAATCGCTTCTTTCTGTAATTAGAAAAGTTAAATTTTGTCATTATTTAAAAGCGCAAAGGTCTTTAAAGATTGAATAGATTTTGATTTGGGCAGGGGGGAAGGCCGAGTATTATAGCAAGAAAATGTATCGTAGTGGTCGAACATTGATAGTAGAGATTATTTAGTTGATCGAGTGCATGCGCTTATGAGTTTCTATTTATATGTCAGATATTTTAAATCATTTAAAGGTGCGAGTTTTTCCAACGCCAGGATTACTGTGATTAGGTGTGTTCACTGATGAGATGACAACGTAGTTGAGAGGCTGACCAATCAGCCGAGTATGACATCATATGTACCTGTAGTGGTAAAAAGAACTTGCTTTCAAGGTTATTCATTTTATAAACAACAACAAAAACGTTTTTGTTAAATATTTAGTCTCTTAAATCTGAATTCAAATGTAACTTGATAATCTTGCACAAACGCACTGTACTTCTGAGCCCTGTAATGCTTTAACTGTAGCAGCTCCGTTGTTATTGTTGTTAAAGGGTTTAAAGGAATTTTTCAGCACAAGATAGGCTATACATGGCGGCCAGTATAAATGGTGGAGGAAGAACCGGGAAAACCCCGCAAGGAACCACCGACCCACGTGAAACTACTGGCAAGCTTTCTCACATACCCACATTGGCCGAGCCCGAGACTCGAACCCACGCAGACAATGGTGAGATGGCAATGATTCGTAACGGTGAGAGCTTTCGATCACTGGGCCACTCGGGTCCCTTAGCAGATCCGTTAATATAGTATAAAGACTCGTAATCCAAAGGTCGCGGTTTGATACTCGCCCTGGTCGAATGCCTCGGTGTGTTGGGAAAAGGTATGATCTGGTCAATAATGTATTAAAAGTACAGTAAACAAAGATATTGACATGAATAGAAATAACAATATTAAAGATAAAACACTTATATACAACCAGTTTGTCTTTGTTTTGTTGGACTGTTGTGGCATCTTTCGATTCTAACAGAAATAAACGTAAGCAAAGAAAACATTTCGAAAATGTTTTCAGTAGCAATAGGGACAACATTAGGGACAATGGAGAAATAATGTTAAAGAGGGGTACATCAAAAATAGGGACAATGGGAATTTAACATTGGGAATATTGGGCCACTTTAGGGACAGTGGGAATTTAACATAGGTTGGGACTGTATAGGGACAATAGAAATGGAACAGGTGGGGTGACGTCACGGTACTGGACATTGGCAACAATGTTGCAAGTGGCTGACCTCAATCGGGCCAAACAGTGACAGCGAAGAAAAAAAAATCTATAACGCTTGGCGGGGCGGGAACGAACTACCGCGCGGTACTGACCAACAAACACAAACATCACCTGGCGGGGCGGGACATATAAAAAAAAGTTTTAGGCAAGAGAGTAGAAATCTTTTCTAGACGTATGAGTGGACCTAAAAACGGCCTTTGGGTTTCTTCTTCAAATTTCTTCTTCTTGTCCACCAGCACCTAAATTTTTGAATCACATTCTTCTTCTTGTTCTTCTTGTTCTTCTTCTTCTTCTTCTCATTCTTTTCCTCCTCCTGTTTCTCCTTCTCCTCCTCCTCTTTCTTCCTCTTCTCATTTTTTCTTTCTCAATTTTTTCATTCCATGCTCTCATTTGTATTTTATCCTCTTCTTCCTCCTTCTCCGCCTTTTCCTGTTTTATCATTTCGTTGAATATGACTTTGACTTTCTTCAAATTATTGATCTCCACGCACAAGCTATGAGGACTATAAGCCCCAAACTGCATGCTGACCAACATTTTCTCCACCATGCCAATCGTATCCATCAACCTCCTGCAATGATATCATCTTTTGCAAATTGGTTGATTGCCATTTTGTATTCAATGTTGAATGGCGCAAATGACGAACGCTCCATTTTATGTCTTAAGCACGGACTTGAAGGAAAACATCCCCTCTTACCAACTACTCATATCACCTAACAAACCATCCACAAGGATGAGAGTGCTAACCTAACATAATTTTTATATAAAACAACACACTCATAGTAACAAAGCCAACGTAATTTACTATCAATACATAGTTAGAGAAGGAAATCTTTTATATACAAAACACACCATTACCTACAAATCACCTCAGCAAAGGAGTTAGTGTTTATAGTAACACTACTTTACATCCACAAATATTATTTAGTTTAGGGACAAGGGTTTGTTAAGGAAAACACAAACACAAATGCACATACACAGAAACGTACGCGCACACAAACACAAACAAAAATACACACAAACGTACACGCACGTATACAAACACAAATACACACACACAAACGTACGCACACGCATACAAACACACACAATGAAGTGTTTATAGGCACACTTCTATTTTTTACCTACAGACAAATACACAGATACAGACAAATAGTTTGGCAACTTGAATAGTCTCTTTTCTAGAGATCTGGTTAGCATTGAGAAGGGCTGTTTTTCTGAGCTCCAGATACACCTGCTTAATGCTGGCAGTTCCCAGGTCTGGCACCACAGACACAACGGCGTCTGCAGTCATTCTCCCAGTTCAGTCTTTGCTCTTGGGAGCGCAGAGGGGGGTTGAGTGGACTCATCATCCCAGTTTTCCCTCTGAGGGATGGTGAGGACTTCCCTCTGTCTTCTATTTTTTAGTCGGGGATGATGAGGTCTCCTTATCTTCTCAGGACGCTGTCTTTCTAACTCTTCCTCCAAGTTTTCTGTCTGGGGGACAGCGACTCTTGGTACTGGTACTGGTTGTGGCTGACGTTGTTGTGAGGTGGTATTGGCTGTGGAGGCGTCCTCACCTCAGACTTGACCTCACACAAAGGCCTAAGTATGGGGCGAGGCAGGATATTTTCCTTCTCCTCTTCCTTCTCTTTTTTCCCCTCCTCTTCTTCTATTCCGGCACATTCTGCTATGGCCTCCATAGCCAGTTCGTCTAGAAGGCGCCTGGCATATTCCAGGTTCATCTGGAGTTCAAGAGTTTATGTCTTAAGCGCGGACGTGAAGGAAAACATCCCCTTATACCATAACTAACAATACCTACTTACTTTACTCTCCATAACATGGAACGTGTGGACATAAAAGAAACACTCACATTCATTTTTTACGTACAAACACACTTTATTATTATTACTCATACAACAAGTCAGAGAAGCGAAGTGCTTATAGACACACTTCTATCTTTTCCGCATAAAACAAAGAAACGAAGTGTTTATAGACACACTTCTATTTTTTAACCTACAAGCACAAAGACAAATAGTTTGTCAATTTGACTAGTATCTCTTTTCTAGATGGTTGGGAGTAGCCCTGAAAAGGACAGTTTCGTTGACGGGGTTATGCCAGTCTTTTATCGTCTATGATTGCGTCCACGTCTGGCTGCAGGCTTTCCCACTGGATAGGGCCTGCTTCTGCGGAAGGAGAATGATAATTCTTTCGTGTCCACACGGCAGTCCACAAAGCCTTTCTCTGGCTCCTTGCTGGTGTTGCTACTGATGCTGTTGCTCTTCTTTCTGCTGTTTCTGAAGTCTATACTTCTCCGTCGATTCCTCTTGCTCCTTGATTTCGTCATTAAACACTCTTCTACCAGGTCTTGGGCTACTTTTAACATCCTGACATTCCCTATCTCATCCTGCTTGGGTATCAGGTTTTTGCCTGACACGATGTAAATTCACAAACGCTTCGTTCAGTTTAGCTAAATTAGAAGGCATCTTCATAGGTGGATGAGTCAACCTTGGATGGTAAGAGTGGGGACCGCCTCGCGTTATATGGCTCAAGCGCGGACGCGATAGACAACATTCCTACTGGTTTTTAGTTTCGGAACGCTATATAGTTTATTTCATGATGAGTGATATAAGTCAAAGAGCACGTATAATAAAAACAATTTTTTTTAAAAAAAAAAACAACCACCAAAACCTTTTTCAAAACATAACATTTTTTATTTAACCAACAATTAACCGATAACTAATAACAAAACAATTCATGCAACATCAAGGAACACATTATTTTACAAAATTGACAACGTTGTGAAATCAAGTGAGATTTCTACGGAGGAAGGTCATTCGACCATTGATGTACACAACGTTTCCTAGCTAATGATAAGAGATATCCATAACAGTCAATAAACCATCGATCTGCTATTTCATCGTTTCTAGAATAGTCACGATCAAAATAAGTCACTAAATGTTCTAAGGGATATCCAAGACTGCGTTGATGAAGAAAATACACACAATATTGTCCACACACCACAGAATCTGTGGCTTGTAATTTCATATTATTGAATCGTGTCGTCTGAGCATTTCTTCTCATAAAGTCGATGATGTGGTCTTCCAAATGTGGTAATCCATACAAATCAAAATACTCCACACAGGCATCGTGGGGAAGGTAGACGGCCACCCAGTAGGTTCCCGGGAGATGACTGTCGTCCGTGTTGATGACATAAGTTTGATGATCTTTAGGTTTGCGATGAGCCAGTTCATCTTTAGCGCACACGACAGGATTCCAAGATGAGGTATACAAACTATTGTTCAAAAGGTAATAAAGTTCCCAGGTATCCATTTTTTATTTCTTTGTTGTTTTTCACAGGTAATGATAAGTCATAAATTCAATCCTGACTTTTTGCTTGAAAATCTCTAACAAGAAAACATCTATTAGCTCCGTCTTCGTACTCTTGGCCAAGAGAGATTCGATGCGATGAGCAGTCAGTGGAGGACAAGAATGATCACGCAAGTCTTTATACCACTGATGAAACACTGCTTCTTCCGAGATGTGACCCCAAGGGTCATCCAGATACTGGTCCAATTTTTCTTCTTGACTCATCATCAGACATTTATCCTGTTGAATTTGACTGAGATGATCGTTTTGACATCCACTGCAATGTTTCTTGGTCAATTCCGTAATTTTATCTGCCAGGTGTTTAGCAAAACAGGATGTTATTCTTGTTCTGGCCATTAGGACATGACCACCACGTCCTCTTCGTCATTGTCTCTGGGTTCTGCTTCCACCATATCCTCTCATTCCATGTCCAAAGAGTCTCCACCGTTCAAAGAGGGATAAGAGTCTTCCATAGCTTCTAATAGTCTAGAATGAGTTCTCTCAAATTGTTGATTTATATCATATTATCGAATTCGGTATACAAGATGACGTTCACCGTCTCGGTTAGAGCTTCTGCAAACGGAAGTTCCACACGCAGTTCGCCATATTTTATAGGTTCGCTGCCTTGGTCTGGAGTGACATCAAAAGCCCACAAAGTGTAACCTGCTGCATAATCGCGGTACTAAATGCAGTGGCTGGTGTTGGTCCCTAACTGTCCGGTGGCTTCGTACAGTGACAAGTACGATCTCAAGTAATTCTGCTGGGTAAAGTTAGGTTCGAAGGGTCTGCTACACAAGGTCTTGCCAACGCGACTGACTTCGATCTTGGACACTCTGTAGTGCTTAAACTGAAAAGGAGTTTGATCGTGGGCTATATTTGAGGGCTGCATTGCTGACGATACAAACAATTAAACGTTTGGGTAATTGTCCTTGAAACAGATGATCTTAGATCTAGGATCGGAGCCCAGCAGCAATGGTGAAGATTTTCACTTCCCGCGTCGTATCGGATACTTGGCAGTCGTTCTGCTCTGTGTGACTGATGTCGTTGCCCACTTTAGGTAACACTTCCACACGACGCACGCAGAGTCTGACTTTCTGGATGATACTTTTCTTGCAAAAACATGTCCAAATCCAAACAATCCAACAGTTTTAAACTACGTGCTTGCAGGATTTTCTTTCGACGGTCGTTAAAGCCCACATTGTCAGGATTGCCATCTCCTGTTAGGGCTGTGTCGTTAAACTTGTCTTCGCCTGCTGTGTCAGGTTTCCATACCACGCAAGTATCCAGATGAGTGCTCTTGGCCTCTTTTCCGTACGTCAAGAGATTTTCCAGGTACTCTCAGCAAGGGTGAGTATCCATGCTGCTGACTAGTTTGTTATTAAAGTACAAATCCACTTCGCCGAACAAGGAATGCATGAAATTGTTGACGGGAGCTACTCTAGCATCGGCTCCCGGAGCAGTATCGTCCGTTTTGATCACTTTGACTTCAAATACAAGTAACTCCTATTCTGATCAATGTAATCTTCGGGCTGTCCTTTGATTTCAAACTCGATGGGAGCTGAATCCGACAGAGAGGAGACGGGATGAAATTCTACCCATTGGGATCCTTGCATCGTCATCATGGTGGGTGGCATGGCAAACAGATCCAGTTCCGACTTGGAGCATGCGTAAGACTCTCAGTGCATCATATTTTTCTTTCTCTCTGTGATTTAATATCAAAAACCTCTAAGTCTCAGACGGTTCTTCTTTTCTTGGTCTTTCTAGCTCTGGGAGTGTGAAGGCCTCTGAACGGGATTCTTCGTCGTCGTCTCTTTCTGCCTTGCAATAGGCTGTGGTGTCAGTGAAGCAGAAATGTCTGACTCGGCAGCGTCCGGGACATTTATAGGAGTTTCTCGTCGGCCCAAAATGTCTTCGCCAGTTTGAACCAGGGCATTTTTGCGTGCTCTCAAGAAGGATTCTATGTGGTTTTATTGTCGATGATGACATTTTGGAGAAATTCTTTGCAGTAACGGTACGGAGGTGTGTCCCACCACGTTGTACTCCACCACATCAGAGTACACAAAGATCTAATTTAATCCTTGGTTCAGTTCTACAGGGAATCGAAAATACGACACAAAAGACATGTTGCCGTAAATGGGTGGTACAGGTCCAACCTTGAGCATCTTGAAGTCCCCACCCAAAATGTAAAACAATTCATGGCAAAATATAATGGACACCACTTTGCTCTCCTTAAATTTCATCAGCAGGCGACAAGGCACTTTATGGTACTCAATGGTGACAGGTTTTTTCTCCAAGGCTTTGTCAAACACGGCATTGAACCTGGCAGCAATCGTGTTCACCAGATGTTGACCACTAAAATAATAGTCTGCAGGAATCGTCAAGTGATAGTTGGTCTGTTTAGTTTGGGGCTTCTGTATTTTTATATGATACTTTACATGTGCATTCAAGTAGTTTTGCACTTGCTTGTCTTTAACTTCGACCGTAAAAGTGTTTTGATTTTCAATGATGTTTAGGATTTGTGTAGGGTGAATGATTTCGACCAAAGCTACTTCCCAATGGGCTTCGTGATCCATTTGGATGGTCTGAGGTAATCTGGCCGTGAAACAGCATAATGTGTTTTTGTGAAACACATCCATGGAACTCTCACTGGGTAACGTTAAGTAAAATTCATTGTTCATAATTCCAGAGTTCTGCTGTCCGACGGGTCACTTTAAGTCAGAGAAGTGTCTAAAAGAGGATTGATGTTATTGTTGTTTGGGTGGTGACTGTTGGGAGGGTGACTGACTTTGAGCACAACCTCCCGTTGTGACCTTCAGAAAAGCATTTCAGGGAAGGATTGGTAAGAAGGTAACCGATGCAACTGCTCAGTAAAACGGTCCACAATTGTTTGTCTCCTTGTTGCAAACTCAAATTGGCAATGGCAGCACCGATGACACAATACACCACAAAGATTTGGCAGAAAAAGACGATTTGCGTTTTAGGCACACGTTCTCCACACCATATCCACAAGGTCTGCTTTTGTAGATCTTGCACAGAAAAACTGGGTGAAGGAGTGGTCACTGCTGTATTGGTTTAGGCTGTGTTGGAGGGCATGATGGTCACTTCTTTTTATAGTCGATGACTTGCGAAGCGTCGATCCAAGAATCAAAACCGGGAGGGTATTCCTTTCCAACGTACTTTGACTTCTTTGACACGTCGTCTTCCCACTTTACGGGTTCTTCGATCGAGGATGCTTTCGATGTTGTACACTTCGTCTTCCTTTTTGGTCATACGTTGTAACTCGGGCAAGTAAAAGGTTCTTTTTAACACTTCCCCGTTCATGTCTTCCAAATTGTAGACGGCAGGATGACGGTCACGCACTCGTCCAATGACATGAATCAATTCAGTGGTCCAGTTCGGTAAGTAACCTTTGTCGAAAGTGCGTTTGGGTTTGCCAATGCGCACCAAATCTCCCGCCCTCAACACTTCACCTGTCTTGGGGACAGTCACAGTCGGGGACGTACCAAACAGGCGCTCAAAGACGGTCACTTCGCTGTCGGAAGTCATTCTTGAGGGGCACATCCGATGCTCGAATGGTAAGATTGGTTGTACGCTTGGATCAGGTGCGGGAAGACATCGATGTATTTGAGAGTTTGTTGATGCGTAAAATATTTCCACATGCGTTCTTTCAAGGTGTGTTGAAAACGTTCCACGATGCTGGCTTTGGATTCTGGATTCTCAGAGTTTGAAAAAAATGAATGTTTCGTTTCTTTAATTCTTTTTGGAAAACTTGGTTCAGAAATTATGTGCCTTTGTCGGTTTGCCATCGAAGAGGGTGACGACCACTTTGTTTCAACACCAGTCTGAGGGCTCGCACTAACTCAGTGCTCGATTTGGAAGTCAATGGCACGACCCCCAAGCAAATTTGGAAAAGACGTCGATGACACAAAACAAATATTTATAGCCACGATTGTAGGTGGCCAAACGACAGACATCGGCTAAATCGGCTTGCGATTTCTGGAAAATTTTCGTCGAATGGGTTTGTGTAAGGTGTACGTGGCTTGTTCTTGTAACCATCGTTGCACCTGAGGTAAACGGACACTTTTCAGTCGGGTTGTGGCAGCACGATACAATTTCTGAACTCCTCCGTAACCTGCAGGATGGGCTGGATCGTAGCAAATGCTAACACATTCTCCGTCAGGACTTTTTTAAATAAGGCATCCAGTCTTCACTGACGCTACTCTGGATGGGGTGAGTTGGTGGTTTGGAAACGGTTTTAGATGTCCGATGTGTCACGAGAGTAGAAGTCTAGGGTAGTGATGATGGTGGTAATAGGATGGCTTTTGCCTTCTTTTCTTTTTTCACTTCTTGCTTCCCTTCTTTCTTTTTGACTTCTGTCGAAAGAGGAGTGGACATCATCTTTTTAAGCCAAGTTTTAAGTTCGTCTCGTTGGGGTGTGGGGGAAGGGGTCAACAAGGACGCTGCAATCTTACTAGGGGAGGGAGCTGCTGACGGTGTTTGAAAGATTTCTAGCGCCTCTTCTTCCTCAAGCATCCGTGGGGCTGCGTCTGTCTTGGTCACTGGGGGTAGTGGTGGTGATGGTGGTGATGAACTTTTCATCAGGGATTAAAATTCTTCAGAGTTGGTGGAGCTGTTTCGTCTAAAGCTTTCTGGTGAAAGACTTGAAGTCGCTGCAACAATTGACCGAACCGTTGTGATTTTTCCGTTTCTGACAAATCGCTGCGATCCATCAACGATTGCAATTCGTGTTGTAACTGAGACATCTCGGTCAAATGAGGATTAGGAGGCAAATGAGGGGTGCGTTGTTCTTGCCAACTATGGAATTCCATCCATCGTTTGTAAGGCACTAAAGTCAGCTTTCGTCCTTCCATCAGATTTCAAAGACCACGTCTGAGATTTTTGACTTCAGAGACCCCTATTTATCTTCTTGGCCCTTTTTATCTTTGAGCCATTTGTGAAGCAGTAGCTCCCTTGAGTCCTGGAATCATCGGCACTAATGTGGCTTTTAGGAAGGATGCTAACAACAGGTGCACAAAGCCTCCGCGTTGTACCAACATATTTTTCTTTTGACAAATCATGCTTATTTTCTTTTGGGGTATTTGGCGAAGAACGTGTCGATGCTTGGCTAAACATTCTTTCTGCTGTGGAGACAAAGGTGTCGTGCTTTTCAAGACATTCAAGCAACATTCGCAAGCGCTGTCGATGACGTCTTTGGAGGCAGTTTGAATCATTTGTTTTCGCATGGGTGGAGGTGCTTTGCACAGGACGGACAACACGTCCCAATGTTTGGCTAAACAAGGAGGCAGTCCTTTCCTTTGGGGATAGAAGAGGGATGACTTCTGTGGGGTGATATCTTTGCTTGTTCGTTTGTTTGCTCCGGGGCACACCCCAAAAATACACTGACGTCGATGACTTGGCACACGTCCTTTTATCTTATTGTTTGGGGTATATTTTTGGAGCACGTCTAAGGGTGTGTAACCAGTCTTTTTGACGAACTCTCTGGACTATCGTTCCGTCAAAAATGTGACGACTTTTTTCCTATATCGCCAAACAATCCTCCCCTTTGGTTGCTTCTCTGTTTTTTTGGACGATGGGATCTTTTCTGGGATAAACATCGATGCTTGGCTAAGCGTTTTCTTGGAGGACGAGACTGTCCTTTTTTTTTTTTCCTTTTCCTTTTTTGGACAGGAGATCGACGATGGTGGTGGCGTGCACTTCTTTTAGGGGACATCTTTTGGCGTTCAGGAGCACAAAATACACTGAAGACCATGGTATGACATGCGTCCTTTTATATTATTTTTTGGGGTGTTTTGTTCGATTATTTTTGGAAAACCAAACTGTTTAAACATATGTTCTGCTATTGCAGCGCCAAAAAGTCCTCCCCTTTTTCTTTGGGCAATGGGGTCTTTTCTGGGGTAGAAGTCGATAGTTGGCTAAGCGTTTTTTTTCGGATGACGAGACTGTCCTTTTCTTTTTTCATTTCCATTTTGTACAGGAGAACGACGATGATGGTGTGCACCTCTTTTAGGGGACATATTTTGGCGTTCAGGAACACAAAAACCCTTATACCCATCGTTTGCCTCAGGTCTTTTTTATACTGAAATGCGTTGCCACTGATTATCTTTATGCAGTATCAACTTGATGACAGGCATCACGCGTCGTGGAGGGGTTCGCAACGGACTAAATCGGGACAGTTCTTGCTTGGATAAATCTAGTAAACTCTGTAACATGCCCGATCTCTCTTGGACTTTGATTTTAGAGGCAGGTACTTTGTGAGTAGCTGCCACTGCAGCTAAAGAGGAGGAGGGTGTCACCGCTGGAGAAGTTCTTGGAGACACGGGTTTCCAATTTTTCATCAAATTAGGAAGAACGGGTGTCAAATTGGGTTTGGCTGACATCACCAGCAACGGAGACGTGTAAGAACCTGAGGCTACTGGAGACGTGGTCACCGTCGCTGCAGGTCGTAGTTTGGGAATGTAAGGTTGCTCCCTGGCCGAAGTGCCTCTCTTGCGGGTAGAAGCTGTTTTCTGGGGGCTTTTCTTTATCCGAGGCTGTGACTTGGTCTTGACACCACTGCTC